>KZ062308.1:118208-166105 GCA_002091835.1 Anopheles maculatus
CCTACACACAGGGCCACACTATTAATTTACTCCAGCACGAGAGGGTCTCCGGTTTGACAGCGGTCCCACTGCGGGTCGATGGGATTTGAAGGCTTATCTTTTATCTTTTGCACACTTGCTTTCTCGCCGACTCGGCCATTTGCCGTTTGCTGTAAGCGGAAGTCCGATGCCGACACGATGCCCGGCGGCTATATGCAGGATATGCAGTTTCGGACTGGCAGACTGAAAGTATACATTTTTCCACAACGTCTGACACTTGTGCTGATCCTGCCGGATCATTATCATGTAAACATCGAACGACAATCGTCGATGTGCATGCGAGTGAAGACGGTTTTGGAGTTTGTGTCTGCCATTAAGAAACAAGAAAAAAAGTGGAAACCAAACGAAGCAAAGTGAGCTGTTTCGATGTGCAAGAAGAGCTGGTGGATTGCATTTTACTCGGGGTTTTCCGTTGAAAACTGGCAGAATACTGTTTTCCGCATAACTCATCACACCGTCGTATAGAACTGTATTTTAAATGATGTTCAGTGGAAGCCATTAATGGATATGGAAAAAATTTCATTCTACGGAAGTGAATGAAATAATGATAAAGAGAAACATTTAATTAAAGTAATGACAATACTTTTTCTTGCTGGAAGCTTTATTTAATTAATTTCCAGTGTGTAGATGTTAGTGTTCGATTTTCAGTGAACTTCTCTTTTATTGCTAAAAACAGTGAGCTTTTTTTTAGATCAGTCCATTCTCAACCCCGGTTGCTTTTCAGCCTTGAACATTTAGTCATAAATAATGAAGAAGGAAAAAAAGAGAATTTTTCGAAGAGTTCCTATAATTGGGCTGTCAGCTATAGGAAACTCTTTTAAAAAATTGCAAACCATTCTTCTTGAACATATTGAGTCTTTAATCCCGAAACCATTGTGATGTTTGACTGATGAAAGTTTTCAGGTACTCTTTTCTGAGTTAATTTGAATCGAAATACAGTGATAAAGAACCATTAGGACATAAATGCTGGAATCTTTTTTTCCCTTAGGTCTATTTGACGTTTCTCAAGAATCTGCAGCATCTTGTCTTATGTCTCGGAATTAAGCTCCTTTAATTGGACCAAAGTGCTCACATAGTGTTCACTCTATTTTTACATTATATAAAAGCCCAGGAGTTTAAGGTCCGGAGTGCTGCTAAGTCACACAGTTATGGACATTTAGTGGATCAATGCACCGTTATCTTTAAAGATGAAATCATCTTCTTCAGGTCACCAAAAGGAACTTCCAAGATGATCCTCCAAATCATCACCGACGCTCTGGAATCGCAGGATGTTTATGTGAGACAGCTGACAATCATTATGGACATTGTACGGCAGTTGCAATGCAAAACTGACTTTAGTGTAAACATCAGCTTGAAGTTCAAGCTTTGGCTCTTTTACCTGAACTATTGACTAATTGCAGCAGGTCGACACTATACGCATTGGTCAGGTTATAGATAATTTTCTAGGTTATATCTACGAACCGGGGAGGCCCAAGTCTCATTTGGGTCGTTCCCTCCTAGTGAGGACTGACTTTCCAACTATGCTATTATAATAAGTCTAGTAAGCCAGAAATGGCAAGCATCACTTAAGAGGTCGTTAGGCCAAGAAAGAAGAAGAAGAAGACCTCTCATAGAGGTCTTGAAGTTCCGGGTCTACAGTCTTTTCCAGGTCACCATTAGGATCGTGATCTGCCCAGGCTCTTTTAACTAAACCAATAACTAGTTACAGCATGTCGATACCATGCGCATTGGTTAGAATATAGGTCTCTTTCTAGTATACTTTCTAGTATATTTGACATCGATAACAAACGAACAATGTACATGAGACATGCCAGACATGTTTTATCATCCACCAAGACGTTCAGGTTACTTACTTACTTACTTATCAGGCGCTACAACCGCTTCGCGGTCTTGGCCTGTTGCAACAATCCTCGATACCGCTCACGGTCTAGCGCCGTCGTCTGCCAATCCATTATCCCGGCCGTTCTGGCGGACGCATCTACGCCATCACTCCATCTCAGTTTGGGCCTACCACGCCTCCTCTGTCCATGTGGACGGCCTAAAAGGACTTTACGGGCTGGGTCGTCCGGTGCCATTCTCATGACATGACCACCGGAGCCTGGTGAGCCTAATTCGCTGCACGATGGTAAGATCATCGTACAGTTCATAGAGCTCGTCATTATAGCGGCTCCTCCAATGTCCTTCCACACATATGGGGCTAAAAATCCTTCTGAGCATCTTCCTCTCGAACGCGGCTAAGAGGGTTTCGTCCGTTTTGGACCGAGTCCATGTCTTAGAGGCGTATGTGAGTAATGGGACTATAAAGGTTTTGTACAGTCCCAGCTTCGTCCGTCGCGACAGGTATTTTGAGTGGAGAAGTTTCCTCAGACTGTAGTATGACCGGTTGGCAGCCAGCACCCTTGCGCGCAGTTCAACTTCTATGTTGTTATCGGTGCTGACTTTTGACCCCAGATAGGTGAAGTTTTAGACGACTTCGAAGGTGCGATCAAGTATCTGAACATCACCCCTGCGTAAATCAGTGTTTGTTAGCAGGGCCGCTGGTGGTGCCACCATCATTTTGGTTTTTGCCTCGTTGATCTCCAACCCGAGGTTCAGTGCCGCATGCTCGATCCTTAAGCTAAGGTAAGCTTCTGCTACATAGGAGAGCCTCAAACCAATGAAAGACGTTCAGGTACTATATTTTTACATTGGCAACGAAGCATACAAACAACATTTGATGCAGTTCACCTAAATGAAATTTTAAAGCAGTTAGAACCATGCCTCAAGTTTGCATTGACGAGGCCCAATAAAAATATTCGAGTTAGGGACAACACCAATGCACACGAATTCACCAAGTTGCTAAGCAATTGCGCAATGTTTTTGGTGTGAATTTTAACATGTTCAAGATTCTAGTTGCCAAGTCATTGCGATTTGCGGTTCCTACAAACATGTGCAATGATGCTTAAAGCGCACAAGACGTCCAATTACCCCGGGATTGGTGACTGTCTCGCGAGCAGGCGATAACAATGGTTGTGTAATTCTGTAATGTTCGAATTTTTCTGGTGAAGTCCAGGTCTTTGCTAATTAACCGCAAACGCCTGATGCTGATAGCGTATATTAACTTTTTATTTATTGATTCATGTACGACGGCCTAGCTTGAAATTTTCAAAGAAGTTCACTAACTCAAATTTATAGATCCCTCTTTAATTGAGTTTTACAATTTATATTTTTCCATACTTTTTCAACTTTAACATAACTTCAAACGAAGCTCTAGAGCCGGTCGCTATGAACACAACTTTTGTACAATACACCCTTTTTATTCAAAAACATTTATCATACAAGTGTTAATATTTATTATTGTTAAAGTATTTAATCAATCAAGCAAACCGTTCGGTACACTGTAAGCAACAAAACATTTTCTAAGTTTCCCCATTCGGAACGCATCTAAATATTGGTTTTCATCCCCCCGAAAAAAGCCGGTGGTCGGTCAACCGATTTGCCTGTGTCAACAGTAGGTAGTGGACGCGCTGTGCTTTTAATTTAATTGTGCTTTCACCCCGAAACGCTCTCCGGCGCACGCTTTAATCGCCATCTATATCCAGCCCGAGTTTTTGGCCAGCTTTTCCGTACGAAGCAGCACCGCCACCACGAACGGTAAATGTGAGCATTCGCTTAGATAAAGTGCAATTCATTGCGTTGTGCGGTAAATTAAATTTCATCGACCATAAATTGCTCCACCGTTTATGTAGTTTGCAAAACGAGCTGTGCAGGCTTACATGACGTGTTTTTGCCGTCCCGTTTCGGTGGAAATGGGCTCCATGGGTACAACAAAAAAAAATGGCTGTAAGCGAAACGGACGATTGGGGTGGTAAAAACCGATCGCCAAATCGATGGTCGATGAGATGCGAAAGTGCGCTCGTGGCCGTGGCCTAAGGGTGAGTTTGACGTAACCTCCACGGATGCTTTCGATGCAATCGCTCAATGGGAAAAACACACACACACGGCATTCAGCATGGACGCAAGAGTGGTACAGAGCGCACATTAAGGTGGTTATCTTCATCACACTTTGGCACACACACAAAAAGCGCTGTTCTCACGCGTTCGGACGAATTTTCCGGGCTGATAGTGGCCCGATCGGTTGAATGCTGACACTGATAGAACCACAAAGTGTGCGAGTTCTCACACATTCGATGGGTTATGATGAGGTTGAAACGGTGATGACGATGACGAGACCGGCCCGGCCAATTGTTTATCGCTTCCATCGACGCGCGTTATCGGGAAAATAAAAACGCATTTCCACACGCATTTAAAAATGCATGAACTAAGCTTTCCCGGTGCATAAAAAGAGGCGACCACAGTGCAATGTGTCTAGGGCGATCCTGAGGCAGGATTTAGTTTGCGGCCAGAGATTAATAGCTAAGGATAATTGAATTCTTTTGGCGATGCAAACCATGCCCCATTGCCACCCTGGATTGAGATGGTACGAGTGCCGAATGAAGGCAGAAAACGGACACCGAGTGAAGCTTTCCCAGTGTAGCGCGAGCGAGAAATTTATTGACCTTGTTTTCAGGGAACGTTTTATTGGCTCGATTGTGTCGTTCGCAATCGAAAGGATGCATCCGTAGCATTCTCACCGAGATCGGGATCTGCTCGGTGTAACGGTTTAGCGCCAATCGCTATCAATTCAATGCAAACAGCTCCGGTGAAGTGCGCTATTGGGAAGAGATTAAAATTCGCTAAGTGCTGACGCTTATCTCGTGCTTTGAAAGCTTTGAAAAAAACGTGCAAAGGGCTGAAGGTCATGGAGAGTGTTTTGAAATGCTGCTTAAACGGACACGAGCGAGCGAAAGAAACTAATGCATTTCGTGCTGGAATGCATGTTTGAGATGTGATCAAATTAAACGTTTAATTATAGTTTGTTGCTCCTTCCCTTTTGGTCTGTGTATCACACTCTGATGAGAACAAGAATTAATACCACAATCAGACACCCATCATTTATCGAGCTCGATACTAGCACCGTCAGCCGTTGTCTCACCGTGACGGTGTGGCCAATTTAACAAGTATGCAAATGAGTGCCGCATTAGACGTATCAAACACGATCCGTTCCGGCTGGCAGTTTGAAGACATCCTTTTTGCCACCCATGTTCTTCGATTTTACCAGGTTATAGACTCTTTTTAGCAACCACAACAACAAAAAATAAAGAGGTTCAATGAATAATTTTACCCACTTTGCAATTCATTACACTTCATGAATCGTAAGTAATGCTCATTACCATGTAGAGTAAGTTGTGTTTCCAATTGGTGGACGCGATGTTGTAACCGATTCCAATTGGCAGCTGCAAGAACGCGTACAGTGGCAAACCAGAAAAGAAGTAGAAACCAAAAGAAAAATAAATAATCAATTTGAATTTGATTACAACCGCCTTCTTCGCGCGTGCGACCGTGGGAATGAATTTGCTTCCCTCCCGCTGGCAGGTAGGCGCACACGGTCTAATCTTTGACGAGGCATAAACGAATCAGCGTAGGTGCGCGAAGCTTCGTTATATGGACTGTGGGTTGTGGGTTTTGGTTTGGTGAGCTAACCCTATCACCGGTCGTGTATTAATAGTATCACCTTATCGAACATAAGGAAGTAAATAAAACAATTGCTTTGCTGATTCGCTTCGGCCCCTTTATTTCGATTAATGTTGGCCTTTTGCAATTTGTTTTTGCGAACGTTTTCGCGTTGCTTTACGCGAACGTTCGTTATCTGTTCGTGGGTTTAGTAGATTCAAAACAAAACTAAAATCATCTGTTCGTGGGTTTAGTAGATTCAAAACAAAACTAAAATCTTTCCCACAATGCTCTCGCCGTGGCACGTTGCTCTTGTATGCTCACGATTCATTCGTTTTATGCTCCCGCACGCGTTGACTTTATGCTCTGGCAATCGTGTTGCTGCAACGGTTGTGGGAGAACGGAGCGTGAGTGACCGTTTCTCAATTGGCAGCTGCAAGAACGCGTACAGTGGCAAACCAGAAAAGAAGTAGAAACCAAAAGAAAAAAAAAATAATCAATTTGAATTTGATTACAGCCGCCTTCTACGCGCGTGCGACCGTGGGAATGAATTTGCCTCCCTCCCACTGGCAGGTAGGCGCATACGGTCTAATCTTTGACGAGGCATAAACGAATCAGCGTAGGTGCGCGAAGCTTCGTTATATGGACTGTGGGTTGTGGGTTTTGGTTTGGTGAGCTAACCCTATCACCGGTCGTGTATTAATAGTATCACCTTATCGAACATAAGGAAGTAAATAAAACAATTGCTTTGCTGATTCGCTTCGGCCCCTTTATTTCGATTAATGTTGGCCTTTTGCAATTTGTTTTTGCGAACGTTTTCGCGTTGCTTTACGCGAACGTTCGTTATCTGTTCGTGGGTTTAGTAGATTCAAAACAAAACTAAAATCTTTCCCACAATGCTCTCGCCGTGGCACGTTGCTCTTGTATGCTCACGATTCATTCGTTTTATGCTCCCGCACGCGTTGACTTTATGCTCTGGCAATCGTGTTGCTGCAACGGTTGTGGGAGAACGGAGCGTGAGTGACCGTTTCTCACACGAGCGTCCGTAGCGTTGCGTTTGTTTATTCGTTAAATTCACCACTTGCACACACTGTGGCATTGGTAGTGGACATATAATGGGAAATTGATGTTTGAGTAGAAAAGAATGATTTTAATGGGACATAAATTATTATTAAATAAAATAGTAAACTTTAACTTCAAAGGTTATATAACACACACTAGGCGAAATAAAGATTATTGAGTTTATAACAATTTGGTCTTGAGTGAGTTTGAACAGCTCTGCACCTAATTAAAATTACCAATAACTCTCAAAGATTTTTTTAAATAAAGAGTTTTAACACATTAACGTCTTGCCAAAAATCGTGAGAGTCTTTGTGGAGCCAACATTTGACATAATGTGACTTCAAGCTTAGCATAGAAAACATCCTAATTTGGGAGAGGCAACGTTGAACGTGTTAAAACACCTCGGTAAACTTGTTGAATAATCCACTCCTTGTTGATGTACGTCAGTACAGATGTTGGCAAAAAGATTTAATTGGAATATTTGTTCGTTCAATGGACTTTTTACATAGATGGCTATAAGAATAGAGTCTTGTCTTTGTGAGCATCTGTCAAGGTTCTGAACCAAGGTCTTGAGCACGTATTAGTTTCGCTAGAAATATTTGGATATCAGTAGGTGATCCTTCAACCAACTCAAACTTATATAGGAGCTAGGATTGATATCATCAATTTTTAGCTTAGTTTTAGCTGCAGTTTCGCTCTGAGATTCAACAACCAACAGTATCCTTTATATAGCATAGCACGATGCAGTTATAGTCCATCTCTTGCTCCAAAGGCTGGTCTAGATCTGATTCGGTGATTCGGATCTACGGTTAAAAGTTGAAGAAAAGATCTCCAATAGTCACATGTATACATCCACACATCCACATTCATCCGTACATCCCATAGTCCCAAGTCCCATATATAAACTAGAACTATCATTACATACAATTTTCCCTAGTTGTTTCTTTCGAGTAAAAATAGTTGTCCTCAATCAGATACTGAATACTAGAGTATGTTGTGAAGTTGTCTAAATATTCTCTTTAGACGTTTGCATAAAATTTAGCTAAGTATTCTTATACTATTTTTTTTATTTCTTGGTTTTAGGAGTGGATCGTAGCACAAGCAAGCTAATCAATTGCTTATGACCCTTTTAGCTTTCAAGGAACCTCGCACATATCGATATGTCCTGCATATCCTATAAGAGGGCTGTTCGATCCTCGGGAGTCCAGTGTTTAGAGGGCCTCGAACTCCGCAAGGGAGACATCCTCCTATATGGACATCTTTCTTGCAGACATTTCTTATGATTTCTCCGCTTGGTCCCTGTATCTGGTCATGTCAACAGATTCGATGTGCTAGAGGTCCACGACTTTTGTTCTGCTAAGGGCCTCCTTGTGACTTTTAGGCCCTACAACTCCACGAAATATTAGTCCTCATAATCATACTTCGGGAAGACCGGATCACCCATTGCACACACTAACTGTTACAAAATTAATTGTTCCTATTCTACTGTCTGTCGATGAAGTTAAGAGAAAAGAAAATTGAATATCTTTACTATTTTTATTTGATTTGATACCATTTTGTAGCAGTTACTAAAGCCTTCAAAGTTAAAAATTGAAATTGTCTTTCCCAAGAAGAACTTTACAGTGTACAGCGCTCACCGAATGGTTCATCCGCGTGCCCTATCGTGAACAGTTGCAACGGCACGCAATGTCATACGGCACTCACGAGAGCACAATCCACCGATGAACCGATCACGTCCTTTACGTTCAACTCCGTTACCGTGCTCGAAAAGTACGCCTCGTGCTATGGTGCCACTCCCAAAAAAGGACCCCTTTTCCATACTCTCGCACCAGTCTCGTCGTCGAGCAAAAAAAAAAGGGGAAATAGCCGGCATTACTCTCCTCGCTTGATGGTTCGCTCTCACGCACGAGCGGCCAACATCAACAACAATCGAGCACAATCGAGCACATCTCACCGTGTGGCGTGCGTGTGTTTGTTGCCCGCCCGAAGACGCGCGACCTCTCGGGTTTTCATTCAGTTTTTGTTCGAGTTCGGTCCAAGCTGCGTCGTGGCCGTGCGTGCGTGTGCCATGCACCGAAACAGCGCACACAGCGCCTGGATAAGCGGTTCCCGTGTTCACCGAGCCCGCAAAGGAATTTGGTCGCGTTGTTGGCGTGCTGTTGTAGCATCTTCTCGGTTGCGGTAGGTTGTGTCTGTGGGTGTGTGGGTGTGTGTAAGCGTGGGATGTGGTGTACACGGGGTCCTCGTGTCCTTATCACTACGATGGCGGTGTTTATAGTGCGACAAAACGCAAAACAAGGCAGCTGATAAATGGATCCGTTGTTTCTGGAGTTTGGGAATGAATTTTTTCACACGTTTCCATAGTGACCGTGCGTCCCGACGAAGTACCAGTGAGCATTCGAAAAAAAAACAAAGCAAGCAGTGATGTGAGACGTGATGATGTTTTTGTTTTGGGGTAGTGATGTTCCAACACCGTGTCATCGCCGAGTCCCGTTGTTAAGCAGCCTCTTATCGGTGTGTTAAAAAGGATGGCGAGCGTTATCTGCGTGAAGTGATGAGGCTTTACGGGTTCCCGCAGTGAGAAATAATCGTGACGCGGAGGAAAATTATAGCAAAAGCGAATGAATGTTTAAACAAACCACCCCTAACGAGCCAGCGCGTGTGGATGGATGGCCGCCTATCGTACTTAGTGCATGCGTACGTGATATTTCATCTCCGGGATGTGAGTGCTGTGACAGCAGAAAGCAGGAGAAAAAAAGCAAGTGCAAAAACGGCAACGCAAAAATGTGCTAAAACGAATCATAGAATCAAACCCACACACACACATAGCCAACGCCGAAAGTGGCCTGTCAACGTGCTATCATCATTATTTCGCAGCCTCCTTTTGCTTGCTGCTGTTTGTTTAGTTTAGTCCTCCGGTGCTCGTCGTGCATTATCGTGCTTTCCACAGGCATACGTGTGTGTGCGGTTCGGTGTCCCCTTCTAACACCCAACGTCCCACCCACTCAGTGCTTTAGCCGGTGCTTCCGTGAAAAACGATGTGCGTATGATTTGTTGTTTTGCTTCAACCTGTCTCTCTCTCTCTCTCTCGCTCGCTCGCGCGTACGACCTGTGCTCGTCTGATCTTCTGAACAACCTGCTGTGGAAATATACGCGCGTGTGTATGTGTGTGTTTTTCTTTCCGTTTTTTTTTTACTTTATTTAAATCACTCGCTCATGTCGGCCCGCTCGCTGCTATATCATATTTTCCCCCTAACGCGCCGTGAGCGAAGGCAAATGGAATAAAAATACGGAAAATAAAACGATAATTTGGCCTGCGGCCGGCCAGAGCTCGCTGCCGGGATGACTCAATTGTGAAAACGCGAAATGTTTTATTTATGTGTCAGTGCAATACACATCATAACAACCAGCGCCATCTTCATCAGCGTTGGAATCCATTTGGCGTTTGTGCGTGCATGTGCGTGTGTGGGAATAAAAATTGCAGAAAGAAGCAGCGAAATGGCATCCTCTTCTGGGGCTTTTTAATGTGAACGCTGAGGCCTCTAACACCGGCGGTAGTAAGCGGTCATCATCGTCATCATAACTGGTGTGACGCCATCTGCCCCCCCCGCTCCGCTCATGGTGACTGATTTTCCGACCGAGGTGCCCGAAAACCGGTGCAAAAACGGAGCAGCTCTGTTTGGGCGTTTTGTGCGAATAGTTTTGCCAAGTACAAGACTTTGGAGTGTGCGAGAATCCGTATTATCATGGCGTGTGTGTACACCTATTGTTGTGAGGATATCCATACATCTGTCGTCCGAGGCCGAGTAAGAACCCCCAGAAGGAAACGGTGAAGACATAAAAGAAAAACTATTCCCGAGTTGGTGGATCTAGGGACGTAGCAGTGGATGTATGAACGTCTTGAGAACTCTTGAGAATCTCGTCCAGGAAAGTAAGCCGTCGAGCGAGCGATAAACTAGGACACTGTAGGCGGACGAAATAGTCCACCCCGAGTTGTTGCTTTTGTTCCACCGGATGGATGGTACAGTCGGGCATAAAACACATCGACCGACGTCCGACGAGAGACAGACCCTTGGTGACATGCTGCCCCGAAGCTTTTTGTCCTCCACACTACATTTGTGCGGATTATTTCAAACACACATCTGGTGCAAGCGTTGCTACTTTTTCTGAACTTGACCTCGGCGGAAGCTCTGGAGCGAGTATGTTATTAATGCCTTCTTATTCCGCTGAGTCTACGCAAAGAAATGGGCAGCAGCAGCAGCATCGGTGGAGATGAATAAAAGCTAATGAAGGGAGCAAGAAAAACAAAAGCATGCGAGCGACTTGCTGAACTGCCCCCACATGATCGGCACTGTGGTTTTCCGTTTGACGGTGCAATTTTTCCGCACATACGCATCTAAGCGACCCAATCTAATGTTTTTGTCCCAGGTTCTTTTGGGGTTTTTGCCTACTTCGCGCTTCGTATCATTGGACACACCGGGACTTTGGGTTAGAATTTTATTCCTCCAATCGGTTTGCTTGCCGGAAGCGACCCCGGTCATCGGTGGGGAGGCTAAATTGCGCTTAAACCGTAAGAACACCGGCGTGCCGGGATTAGATTTCTTGCAGGCTTTCAGGTAAAACCCGGCTGTCTTGCGCCAGCAGAAAAAAAGCCGGTGAATGTTTGCCAAAAATTGCTGGCGCCAGCATGGTTTGTGCCACACTTTTTATGACGCGTTTGCCATTTAGCGTCGGTGCTGCTGATGCTGCTGCGTGTAATGGTGGGAATGGTGCTTCTCCTTCTGACGCAGTTGGTGGATATAGTTTGTGTGGAGGAAAATATCAATTCCCGTACCGAAATAGCTCGACGTAGGATGTGTTAGCGTTTGCTGGACTTGGCAATGGTTTGGCGGAATGGCTTAAATATTGCTCGATTAAATGCACATTCTACAAGTACGCGAGGGACTGGGCCGATGTGAGGTACAATTGAATTTAGTTGGAATTAAAACAGGGAAGGTTTTAATTTAAGCTGATTAATTATTATTTTGCTGTAAGGTAAAAACGTGTAACTCGCTCATTTATAAATACATTATCCGCTTATTGTTTGAATGGTTTTATATAAAAAAGGACTATTCTGCTTCCAAAAACGATTCCGTTTCCACAAAACCGTGTTTTTTTGTTTCGTTTGGTTATAATTCATCAGCATAATAATGTTTTATTATTAATAAAATGTTTCGCCCCTGTTCATTACTGTGCATCAGCGTATTGTTTTAATAACAAAACCCTTGATGGGAGTGAAAAACAAAAGAAATGTGCGATTCAATTACCTTTAAAACATGTGTGGTAAATAATGCTGCAAACGAGTGATTAGTGCAGTGCAATAAAGGCAGCAAACATGGTACAGCTAAGAGTGTAACGTGTAAGGAAGAGTGTAAGGATCGATCTGTGTCCGTAATTCAGCAAACGTCATTAGCTGTATGGTGTTACACAACGGGCGATAACTTTATAGTCAGTAGCAGCAACAAAAAATTGAAGAAAACCGCCCAGGAAAATCTATCTTGCAACTGACACCAGCTCGTAATTTGACGTTCGGTTCGGAAGTCGCGCGGTGTTGAGCGTTTTGGTGTGGTGAAAAATGCATCGGAAAAGTTCACAATCAGTCGTCCGGCTGCCAACCGTAAGCTGATCACCAGCGAGCGAGCGTTTTGGAAAACTTCAACCCAGTGCGGATGGAATGATACACCGGAAATAGGTAAATATTTGATTTATGATCATTTCCTTCGCATCGTTGGGATGAGTGGTCGGGTGTATAAAGCAGGGTAGCTTTATCGAAGCAAAAATGGCACTTTGCTGTTGCTCTGGTAGTGGTATGCGTGGGATGTGGTGTACACGGGTCCTCGAGTCCTTATCACTACGATGGCGGTGTTTATAGTGCGACAAAACGCAAAACAAGGCAGCTGATAAATGGATCCGTTGTTTCTGGAGTTTGGGAATGAATTTTTTCACACGTTTCCATAGTGACCGTGCGTCCCGACGAAGTACCAGTGAGCATTCGAAAAAAAAACAAAGCAAGCAGTGATGTGAGACGTGATGATGTTTTTGTTTTGGGGTAGTGATGTTCCAACACCGTGTCATCGCCGAGTCCCGTTGTTAAGCAGCCTCTTATCGGTGTGTTAAAAAGGATGGCGAGCGTTATCTGCGTGAAGTGATGAGGCTTTACGGGTTCCCGCAGTGAGAAATAATCGTGACGCGGAGGAAAATTATAGCAAAAGCGAATGAATGTTTAAACAAACCACCCCTAACGAGCCAGCGCGTGTGGATGGATGGCCGCCTATCGTACTTAGTGCATGCGTACGTGATATTTCATCTCCGGGATGTGAGTGCTGTGACAGCAGAAAACAGGAGAAAAAAAGCAAGTGCAAAAACGGCAACGAAAAAATGTGCTAAAACGAATCATAGAATCATACACACACAGAGCTACAACAGCTACAGCCAACGCCGAAAGTGGCCTGTCAACGTGCTATCATCATTATTTCGCAGCCTCCTTTTGCTTGCTGCTGTTTGTTTAGTTTAGTCCTCCGGTGCTCGTCGTGCATTATCGTGCTTTCCACAGGCGTACGTGTGTGTGTGCGGTTCGGTGTCCCCTTCAAACACCCAACGTCCCACCCACTCAGTGCTTTAGCCGGTGCTTCCGTGAAAAACGATGTGCGTATGATTTGTTGTTTTGCTTCAACCTGTCTCTCTCTCTCTCTCGCTCGCGCTTACGACCTGTGCTCGTCTGATCTTCTGAACAACCTGGTGTGGAAATAAACGTGTGTGTGTGTGTTTTTCTTTCCGTTTTTTTTTACTTTATTTAAATCACTCGCTCATGTTGGCCCGCTCGCTGCTATATCATATTTTCCCCCCAAACGCGCCGTGAGCGAAGGCAAATGGAATAAAAATACGGAAAATAAAACGATAATTTGGCCTGCGGCCGGCCAGAGCTCGCTGCCGGGATGACTCAATTGTGAAAACGCGAAATGTTTTATTTATGTGTCAGTGCAATACACATCATAACAACCAGCGCCATCTTCATCAGCGTTGGAATCCATTTGGCGTGCGTGTGCGTGCATGTGCGTGCGAGTGTGGGAATAAAAATTGCAGAAAGAAGAAGCGAAATGGCATCCTCTTCTGGTGCCTTTTAATGTGAACGCTGAGGCCTCTAACACCGGCGGTAGTGGGATCATCATCGTCATCATAACTGGTGTGACGCCATCCGCTCCACCCCCGCTCCGCTCATGGTGACTCATTTTCCGACCGAGGTGCCCGAAAACCGGTGCAAAAACGGAGCAGCTCTGTTTGGGCGTTTTGTGCGGATAGTTTTGCGAAGTACAAGACTTTGGAGTGTGCGAGAATCCGTATTATCATGGCGTGTGTGTACACCTATTGTTGTGAGGATATCCATACATCTGTCGTCCGAGGCCGAGTAAGAACCCCCAGAAGGAAACGGTGAAGACATAAAAGAAAAACTATTCCCGAGTTGGTGGATCTAGGGACGTAGCAGTGGATGTATGAACGTCTTGAGAACTCTTGAGAATCTCGTCCAGGAAAGTAAGCCGTCGAGCGAGCGATAAACTAGGACACTGTAGGCGGACGAAATAGTCCACCCCGAGTTGTTGCTTTTGTTCCACCGGATGGATGGTACAGTCGGGCATAAAACACATCGACCGACGTCCGACGAGAGACAGACCCTTGGTGACATGCTGCCCCGAAGCTTTTTGTCCTCCACACTACATTTGTGCGGATTATTTCAAACACACACATCTGGTGCAAGCGTTGCTACTTTTTCTGAACTTGACCTCGGCGGAAGCTCTGGAGCGAGTATGTTATTAATGCCTTCTTATTCCGCTGAGTCTACGCAAAGAAATGGGCAGCAGCAGCAGCATCGGTGGAGATGAATAAAAGCTAATGAAGGGAGCAAGAAAAACAAAAGCATGCGAGCGACTTGCTGAACTGCCCCCACATGATCGGCACTGTGGTTTTCCGTTTGACGGTGCAATTTTTCCGCACATACGCATCTAAGCGACCCAATCTAATGTTTTTGTCCCAGGTTCTTTTGGGGTTTTTGCCTACTTCGCGCTTCGTATCATTGGACACACCGGGACTTTGGGTTAGAATTTTATTCCTCCAATCGGTTTGCTTGCCGGAAGCGACCCCGGTCATCGGTGGGGAGGCTAAATTGCGCTTAAACCGTAAGAACACCGGCGTGCCGGGATTAGATTTCTTGCAGGCTTTCAGGTAAAACCCGGCTGTCTTGCGCCAGCAGAAAAAAAGCCGGTGAATGTTTGCCAAAAATTGCTGGCGCCAGCATGGTTTGTGCCACACTTTTTATGACGCGTTTGCCATTTAGCGTCGGTGCTGCTGATGCTGCTGCTGCGTGTAATGGTGGGAATGGTCCTTCTCCTTCTGACGCAGTTGGTGGATATAGTTTGTGTGGAGGAAAATATCAATTCCCGTACCGAAATAGCACGACGTAGGATGTGTTAGCGTTTGCTGGACTTGGCAATGGTTTGGCGGAATGGCTTAAATATTGCTCGATTAAATGCACATTCTACAAGTACGCGAGGGACTGGGCCGATGTGAGGTACAATTGAATTTAGTTGGAATTAAAACAGGGGAAGGTTTTAATTTAAGCTGATTAATTATTATTTTGCTGTAAGGTAAAAACGTGTAACTCGCTCATTTATAAATACATTATCCGCTTATTGTTTGAATGGTTTTATATAAAAAAGGACTATTCTGCTTCCAAAAACGATTCCGTTTCCACAAAACCGTGTTTTTTTGTTTCGTTTGGTTATAATTCATCAGCATAATAATGTTTTATTATTAATAAAATGTTTCGCCCCTGTTCATTACTGTGCATCAGCGTATTGTTTCAATAACAAAACCCTTGATGGGAGTGAAAAACAAAAGAAATGTGCGATTAAATTACCTTTAAAACATGCGTGGTAAATAATGCTGCAAACGAGTGATTAGTGCAGTGCAATAAAGGCAGCAAACATGGTACAGCTAAGAGTGTAACGTGTAAGGAAGAGTGTAAGGATCGATCTGTGTCCGTAATTCAGCAAACGTCATTAGCTGTATGGTGTTACACAACGGGCGATAACTTTATAGTCAGTAGCAGCAACAAAAAATTGAAGAAAACCGCCCAGGAAAATCTATCTTGCAACTGACACCAGCTCGTAATTTGACGTTCGGTTCGGAAGTCGCGCGGTGTTGAGCGTTTTGGTGTGGTGAAAAATGCATCGGAAAAGTTCACAATCAGTCGTCCGGCTGCCAACCTTAAGCTGATCACCAGCGAGCGAGCATTTTGGAAAACTTCAACCCAGTGCGGATGGAATGATACACCGGAAATAGGTAAATATTTGATTTATGATCATTTCCTTCGCATCGTTGGGATGACGGTTGGGCCGGGAGGGGGGGGGGGGGGGACACACTTACACACACACACGTACGGATTTTGTATTGAATCAGAAAAAAAGGGAACGAAAAAAAATGGAAAGTCTTCCATAACATCCCCTCGGCTGCAGGGTTTGGTTGGTTGAGTTTTCAGTGCGCTGGACGATTTGCTGTCCTGCGTTTGTTTTAGTCCAGCACCAGAAGCTTCTCTTCTCCTCCCACACACACCCTCCTCCCCTCTATATGGGTGGAAAATGTTGCTCCGAGCGCTACAGATTTAACGATGAAATATTTGTTTTTCACTGCTAAATCAACCGATAGCTTCATCTCCGGCGCGCAGGACTTTTGATGATTTATTGCTGGCAAAGGTTACGATATAACCCGGGGTCCCACTTTTTCCCTTCGTTTGTATGTGTGTGTGTGTCTTTTTTTTCATTCTATTTGCTTGCCCCAGTGTACGGTGTCTGACCTTCTTCCTGGAAAGCAGTTCAATTTTTTTGTTTTTGAGTGGTGATGTCACACTGTGTGGAACCGATTGTGTGACTCCGGCGCATTTGTTGCTGGTTTGATGTGCATTTTTCGTCCTTCAAAACTGTGAACACGAAGGCAAGGAAGAGGACACACCGAAACAGCAACAAAACTGGAGAGCTGGAAGTTTATTTGATCTAGTGGATAAAGTTTTCGACAAAATAAACAAAAAAACGAAGGCCAGAAAATTGGAGTGCGAATAACTGAACCCAACACAAAAAGCAAAATCAATACACCTTAGCTCGCGGATAGTGTGGAAAAATTCAATTTTCCATCATAAATCAAACCAAAGAGTTAGGCAGCCCCGAGAGCCGAAATTCTGTTTCGAAAATGAAGCAAAGAAATTGAAAAGTGAACACAATTTATCACACTTCAAATTGCTGGTACTTTACGCACGCAAAACACAGCTTTTTAAAGCAATGTTTTACATCACTTACAATGAGGCTCAATGTTTACTTTTTACCAAACAAACACAAATTACTGTCAACTTGTGTACCGATCGGGGTTTTTTGTTGCACTTAGGTAAACGATTGATGGGCCAAATATTTGTAATCAACATGTTGAGCTTGTCTGCGCAAAAGGCTTCGGTTCAATTTATAACAACCATTACTCTAAGCCAGGTTATTGCTTTACGCGTAAGGTTGGCTTACACATTTTACACCGGCAAACCCCGGTGGTTTCTAGCCCGGGAGCACTGTGACGCACACAGTCGGAAGGCGCCGGTGTTTGATCCATTTATCATACTCCGTGGAAGCTTTTTGGTGAAATTGATGTTATGGCAGCAAGGAAAAAAGAATTGAAGGGAACCTGTCCCGATGCTCGGTAGCTGTCACCCACATTTACATCCAATCGATGGTGTACGTAGTGGGTGACATAAACAAATCCACCATTTTTCCTTTCCGAGGTTGTGCGTCGGCCGCCTGGAGAACAATTCCTTTGCACACATGTGGCCCTTTAGAGGGCTTTTTCCTGGACGTCCTGGTGTTTCCTGAGCAAGAGTTTATCATTTTTCGGGGGTTTTTATTTTATACTGCGCCGTGTTGAAACGTAAATAAATGAAGCGTCGGTCTGGATCATGAATATTACCATTTTGTCATCGAGTTAGGCCACCGCTCGGATAGCCAATTGTTGGGGCTCATGTGTGCCCAAAAATCTCGCTTATCCCTCGACAGGAGACACTCGGATGAAGAATAGTTCGGAACGTTTGCTCCAAACGGAAAGGATCATTTTTCAGAATTGAGATAAACCGGGGGGAACATTGTTTCTGGAACCATTTATTAGCAACGACATGTGAAATTAGACGGAAACCATCAGTGCGTTGGATGACTATCGTTTCGAGAGAAACGACTCTCATATTGCCATATTTTAAATAAAAGTTCTTAAAATTAATTTTGTGTGAAGCTTTAACTAATAATTCTAAAGGATCGTCTGCTATAAAAAATTATAGCAGCTCATAAGTTCCTGCTAATCAATGTAAAGTAGTATCTTCCTCCAGTAATTGATACTTGAATTCTCGCGAAAACCTAATCGAGCATAAATTAAAAAGTATTCAATTTTTTTTTTACATCAATATTGATCCAATTATAAGCCAGTAAACTTTTGTTCTTGCCCTGTTGACTTCCGTCCTGTTTCGGAATACGCGAGACAGACACTCATGTTTGCACAATTTATCCGTCTACCAGGTTCTGTTGTCTCCAGGCCGGCCGGGGATGCTTATGCCCGGCAGCGCTGTAATATCGGGCTCCTTCTTTCGCGAGACAGCTCGGGCAATATCCTTCCAGCGCTCAATATCGTGTACCAAACCATTGTCAATCGGTCGTCGACGTTGACTACGGGTGATTTAATAAGAGTGCCCTAAGACTACCGAGAGTAACAATCCGCACCAAGGGGGAAAACTGTTGACGGAAAGTCGGAAACGTGCCGTAGAAGAACGCGCCCGTTTCCGGTTCGGTGAGTTTTCTCGCTGCTTGATGGTGCCGCCGGTTGGAAATTAATTTGATTTAAAAGTTACATTCACTCGCTGGTTGCTCTCTCTCTCTCGTTCGTTCCAATTGCTCCGATTGAGCCTCATCGTGTCGGGTCTAATGAAAGACGGTAGTGAAGTAGAAGACGGCGAACACAAATGCCAAACTGACAGCATGAGCTAGGCGGCAGAAACGGTGGCAAAAAGTCTCGACCGGCCGTCCCGGGTTTTGGCAATAGTTGTGAGCGAAGAATTCGCCAATCGATGAGGGTTTTTCTTGCCAATGTTGTCCCTGCGTTTGGAGGATGCTGAAAGTTAAAGCCACTTTCATCGATTCGGCCGGCGTAGGTGTGCACGGTAGGACTGTTTGTGGTCGTTCAATTAGGGTGCTTTATTGTGATTGATACGATGTTATGGAATGGCTTTTAATAATGTTCGATGGCGTGCGGTTAGAAAGCCAACACTTGAGTTCCCTGTTAGAGAACGCAAAAGAGAGAGAGAAAGAGTTGATGAACTATGTTGTTAACACTCGAAAGATTGTCGATTTGTTGTTGAGAGATGGTAATTAGACTTGGAAATGATTCTAATCTCTCTTCGAGCCAATTTCTCACGTTGTGAAATCTGTGCCTAAATGACACTTATAGAGCTATTTATAACAGCGTTGTGTCCTCTGTGTGCCAGATATCCATCCAGCCACTGTAAACGGATCACGCCGATGAGAAAATCTGTTTGAAGATTCAAACAAAAGACTCACTCAGACCGATTTGATGTCGAAACCCGTCCGATCGAACACAAAACATCAAAAGCTCGGTGTCCCTCTGTGCAGCACACGACACCAGCTCGATGGCCAGTAAATGTAATCAGATTCTTTTCACCGACGGGCTTACTTTTTCGCCGTCCAAAAAAGTTCCCACCCGTTCCGCGTGGGCGTTGAAAGGTCGCCACGTTAAGCAAGGTGGTTTTGCGTTTGGCGACCCCCGGTTGTTGTGTTTCAGCGCTTTGGCAGGCCAAATGTCGAACTGTCACCGGGGCAGAACGTCCACCAGTTGACTGAGCTTAAAATTGGTTTCGATTGTTGGCAACCCTACTGCCGTACTCGAGGGACCAAGCGAGATTCAGCACTTGCTTCAGGTCTCGTGTTCACCGTACAGAATGGTTTGGAGATTCTTTCCCACAGCATCGTTCGAGGTTCGCTTGTGACTGTGCACTATTGTGGCACTAATCCGATCTGGGGTAGGGAAAAAACGGGTGGACCGGGCGTGCGTTTTCCCTCAGCTGGGCCGCGCGAAGCAAAATCACCCGGGGGATAAATTGAATTACCGAAATGAACCATCAAACGCTGGACCGGCTGGCTGGGCAGGGCCAATGGTCAAAGTACGCAAAGAAAACTTTTCTGTTCCATTAGATTAAACTTGAAAGTGAACTTAATTATCGTTCGGGCTAATTCAGTCGAAGCTTGGCGAATCGAACGTGAAAACAGTGCGCCCGATAGCTGGGCCAATAGCTGATAATGAGAGAACCGCGCTCGGCATGTTGTGGATGGGGATGGGGATGCTGTGCAAAGGGTAAGTTTCTGCTTCGGGTTATCTATTTTGTGCAAACATTTCGAAACAGAGCGCCGAAAGCGTTGAAGATGCTTGCCGATCCCGAGTCCAGCTGTTTTGGATGGAACGGTGGAGCAATTGATTAAATCAAAGACAATGATGAAAAGATTGCAGTGTAAGGTGAGGACAAGCTCAAGAAAAGCGACGAAAATCAGTTTAGAATATGTCTTTGGAAAAGTGGCAGAAGTGGATTGGATGATTATGGTGCAGTGTTTGATTTCAGTGACGAGGTTTTAACTGTATTAACAAAAGAATAGTACGCATTGGCTCTTGCAAAGAGAATCTTCGTAGAGTTCGAGAAATAGTACAGGTCCAACTAGTTTTGCTCTAGTTTAACTCTTCAAGATAAACAGTAAAACTAAGTTCAGCTTTCGTTAATGGAATATAGTTAGTGCTTCAGGTTAAAATGAATAAATTACTGGAAAAGGATTTTTTCTCTAATCTTAGCTCTAGTCGTGGCCAGGAGATTCTTGGCTCTACAGCTTCGATAGTTCTTGGCCAGCTATTTATGGCTTCCATGACTTGATTGTATTTGTTGCTGAATAGTAAATTCTACGTACAGGGATACAGTTCGAACAGAATACGACACCTTAACCTGATGTGCTGTGCCAAAGTATCCTCAAGGAGAAAACGTGGGGAATTAAGTCCAATGTATCCAGAGAGAGAGAGGGAACGTTGAGAACATTATTTTCCAACTACGCTTGGTTTTTGTTGGCATTATGGACAATTTTCTTGGAGTCTTGATGGTTTCTATAAAGACTCATGTCTTCTTCTTCTTCTTCCTTGGCACTACAACCTCGTGAGGTCTTGGCCTTCTATTGCTAGTTCTCTGTGACTTGGTTTTAACCGTAACTGGATAGTCAGTTCTGCATACGGGGAGGTGGTCCGCCAGGATTCGAACCTGCCGTGTGAAGACCGGCGCCGCTATCGTATACATCACTAGGTCGCCCCGGACTCATGTCAGTTATGCCAAATTTTCAGCTCTTCGTACTGAGGATCTGTCCGGATTAGGTTCGCTGTTGGTCTCGTTGTGTACTAGACCTGCGTCACTGCCAATAAAAAATCGGCCAGCTCCAGAACTCAAATGTAGAAATAGTGATTCTTGACGAAGAGTTGCGTTCGTCCACGAGTCTAGAAGCTATAAAACTAGATCAGGGAATTGTGATCCTTTTTGTGCGATCTCACTAAGACTTCATCAAGGCATGGAATCTTTCAGTAACTCAACTGAGATTCAAAGTCCTCTTCACGTGACCATGAACGTAAACTTCTTAATATTTTGAGAATATGACTATCTCCCAACTAGCAATAACCCTCTTCCGAGTCCTCTAAACTGCTTCTCAAATGAAGATTCTTGACAGCTCCCACATGAAATTTGTCAAAAAATTCCTTGCTTAGCTAAGCGACTATTTTTTTTATAGGTTTTGACGTTTAGCGCCTAGTTGTTGCTATTTCTCCATACAAACTGACAGACATGATTGAAAAATCGTTAGTTTTGGTTATGTCTTCAGCTTCTTTGGCAAAGTCTGCTTATGTCAACGATACTGCAAATGCACGAAATGCAATCGCACGATAACGAAATGCAATCAAATGTTCTTTTGAGAAAATGTAGCATTTGTGTAGTTAATGACGTATCTATATGAATTTTTCATTGTTATATAGGCTTATTCTGCAATCCGTTAAAGTTTTTCGCACATTCATTGGGACAAAAAGTATGCAAGTTTATGGCACACTTAGCAAAACAACTGTCAAAATGGTATGTCAGTTGCCAAACGCTTCGGAATTTGTTTACCTGTCATCATAGATCGCTGTCGTGGCCCGGAGATTGAAAGAAAGAAAGAGAGGCCGTTTGAAGTACCTCTGGAGAAGTTTACCTTGCTTTATTTTCGTTTCATATCTAAAGGAGTACATTTTTGTGCCGCACGCTCTTCTAGCGATTGCTAAGCTACATATCCCTATTTACTCCTAAAATTATGCAATCTTGTGTTTTTTCCCTGCTACCTATCTTGTCAGCGACAATGGCCATAGATCCCAGTACATCTTCTCGCATTTCTTGTGGGTTTAAATAATTATTGAAATTGAATTTTACATTTGAACAAGCTTTACTGATATAATCTTTATGTATCGTCTCCAAATTTAACACACCAAAATGACATTTCTTATCTCAGAAAACTCGTGTTGTAATAATTTCTATCACACCCTCAACCGTAAAACCCTCAAGCCAACTTGAATGAGCTAATATTTCAACAATACGCACAATACAATTTCAGTTGTTTATTGTCGTACACACCACCCACCTCTCCTTCCAGCCCTCCCCCTCCTCTTCCCCACAAAGCAACAAAAATACACAGTTCGGCCAGTTTATTACCGCGCCAGTATGGTCACGGACACGGCTTCTGCGCCGCTGCGTCGATCATAACCAATAAACCGCGTTTTATCGCGGCCCTTTCGGTTAATAATAACTTTCTCCAGCGAGCCGGTCAGGGAAGTCACGGGGCCCGGGAAGACATTCGGCAGATAAAGGGCAATTTATTCGCCGTAGGTGCCACACATTTAGTTAGCGTCTTTTTTTTCGGCCAGTCGGTTTTGGGCTTGTTTGGGAACTGCTCCAGCGGTACCGGAACTTCATCTCATCCTAAGCGCACTTGCGTACTTTTGTACCCGCAGCGAAAAAGACAATCCGCGAATCAGCACACACACGCACCCGAAACCACAAAACCCGTGATAGGCAAACGGATCCGATAACTAGGTAGGGCCGTCCGCTTGCGCAACCACCGATGCCGCGGCCACAACCAGAAGGTATAATCGCTCCATTATTATTTCGATGCACAGAATACGGAATCAATAATCAACATATGGCGTGTGGACGCAGTGAACCAAAAATCCACAAACGGGTGCTCGGGACGCACGGATGCCGGAGGGCGGGTGGCGTAAATTTACGAACACACACACAAACGCGCGCGCGTGCTTGAAGTTCTGCCTTTAGGGTGCCATTTTGGCTCCGAATTCAAGCCGCGTTGCAGTAACAATTTTCCGGCCAAGAAGCGGCTGCCAAAATGCGCCGCACGGTCGAGCTTTCCCGATCAAATTGTGTGCTCATGTGTGTGTGAGCAGCAAGAGGGAGGGAAATTGGTAGGGGGCGGAAAAACCAGGGGAGGAAAAAGAAGAGGAAAATATTAATAACGACAACGCAACCGAAAAACGACCAACCAACGCCAACCAAAAGGATATGCTTAGCATGTGCGCGTACGTGCGCCTGGTGTGTGTGAGCGTGTGTGCGTGTGAAATTCGGCAGTTTAAAGCCTACATGCGTGCGGTTTTTTGGGTTCCGTGTGAGCGGATGAGTGCCCCCGGAGGGCACGTATGGATCCGTTCCGGTCGATTTGCTCGAGATTGGTTTGGATGTTTAGCGTTTTGGCCGTGTGGGGCAAAAACCGATGCCTTGGGTAAACTCTCGGTGTGCTTGTATCAGGCACTCTTGCTGCTGTGTGTACATGTGTGTGGCTTATTGAGGCGTCTTTCGACGGTTAACCATTTACGGGAACAATCCTCGCGTCTCGCCACACGCACACACACACCCAAAAAACCACAACCACCATCACTTTTCCACTGCAATATATCATTCGGTGGGTCGCTATGGTGTTTCGATGTGTTTGCTTTTTTTTGGACTGTCTTAAAAACCTCCCTTGGTTGGCATGGATTATGCTTTCCTTTTAATCCTCTCTTCCAAACGGCATTCAGCATTATCTTCGCTTACCCGGTGTGTGGATCAGGTTCGAAGCGTTACGGTTAAAATTTGGTTTGATTTTCCGGGGTTTGAAGTTGTTACGTCCCACGGTTACCGTTCGCTCAACGATATCCATCAGCGGAGTACGGTTTCACGGTGCACGAGCACAGCCCCGGGAACATGATAACGATGGTGATCGGTGAATAAATAATAAAATTTCTCAGCCACACCGCAAAGAGGAGGAAAAATTTATAGCTTCGGGTGTGTTAATAAACATAAACACGATCGTATGCGAATATATAAGCATAAATCGAGCACCAACCGGGTTGCGTAACATCCGACAAGGGGCCGTCTTTTTTGGGGGGGGGGGGGGGCGCTAGCAGCATTAGCAGCCTGTACGGATGACGAAGATTGGACGCACAGTACAAGGGATGAGCGTGAGTGATTGAATTGTAAACGATGTTGGTTCGGTTTGTTTTGTGCTGAGGTGTGTGAGCTGTTCCGGGCGAAAGAAAAACGGAAAACGATAAAGGAAAAAGGTATCACCGTATGGAGAAAAGGGAAAAGAAAGTTTGTCTGAAGCCACACACAATGAAACCTTTAAACCTTGAGCACGGAAGCTAGAGAATGTTGTACGATTCGATGCTTTCCCTCGAGGGACATCCTCGAATGGACTATTTTGATGAACGAACGGTGCGATTCGGGTCCAATGTGTGATGGTTGGTGCGATACCGTGCTCGCTGATGTTTGTCATCCGCTGTATGTTTTATTATTTATTTTTATTTTTATCTAGTTCTTTCGATCGATTGCTACGGGTGATATGTGTAGCGGTCCAGAATAGCAAGGAAGCTGAGATATTGCTGAGGCTACGGGTTTTTTTTTTCTTCGATTTAAATTTCGATCGTTACTGAAACGAGCCGGGATCGATGATGAAATAGGTGTCGTTTCGTATGAAATCGTGGGATGCATAATGAGGGTTGTTATTGCGACATCAATGTCAGAATTAAGCTGATGTGTGATGTAAAATTGAGGCAAAAAATTTTACTTTCTCGATCATTTGAGAGTTTTTCATTTACGCTAAAATAGAACTTCATTGATACAACGCTACTTTATTATATTCTAGTTCTTAAAGCCATAAATCACTAAGCACCTCCATCGGTAGTAATACACTATGTAAAATTTCTCTCAGTATTATTTTATTAAGCTAGTAAAAGACTTGATTTACAAAAACTGCTAGTTTCGTTTCAAAGTTTTCAGTTGATATTGAAATTAAATTTAATTTATTTATAGTTTTCTTTAGCGCTTATCGGTAGCAAACTATTAGGCGCCTCCATAAGTTGAAAACTTTGAATTATTTCACCAAGAATTGCTTATTTGTAGTAGTACAAAACTCCCTGACCAATCACTCGAATCACACAAATGTTTTATTCCTATAGATACTCAATTATAAATACTAATTTTGTGGTGTCCCTGGTGCTTATCAGTTACAAAATACAAGGCGTCTCCATTGGTAGTACACTTTACCTTATTTAGCACAGGATTGTCCTACTAAACTGGTAAACAAGTCCTTTTCCGACAAAGTTTACTCACACTTCGAAGTATTCACTTTACATCAAAATAAAATGTATACTTATTTATAGTTAGCTTTAGCGCTTATCAGTAGCAAAATACTAGGCGCCTCCATTGGTAGTTAGCTTTGCATTATTTCACATATTTCTATTCTCAATTAAACCAGTAAAACGCTTTCTTATCAATCACTTCTACTCGCGTTACAAAAAGAATCATATTGCAATTGGAAATCAAAACTAAAAACTAATTAATTGCTATCCCTAACGCTTATCAGCTACAACATACTAGGCGTCTCCATCGGTAGTAAACATTGTATTATTCCACGACACCAATACGAGTTGTTTTTCACACCATGCATTCACCAGCGTGCGTAAACTATCTTCTACAAACATGAAAGGATAGTAAACACGTTAGGCTCGATTTTCCATTTACACCCGTTTATTGGTAATGGCTGCTACGCTGTTTGTTATCTGAGCCAACGTAATCGGCATGGAAAACACGAACATACCCGTGATTAAACAGCAATAAGAAGCGCGTACCCTGACATTCTATATCCTCTTTCGGTTGATGAATACACTTGCCTGTAATCATCATCATCATCACCAACCGTTACCATCGTTGCTTGCTGTAATATTATCGCAGTAAAGGTCGCGTACTTCAAAAGCAGCGGAAGTGGTACGACGCAAGGCGGTTGGTGACGGGTACCTCGAAGATGAACTTTAAATTTGAACTGGTAGAAGATGAGCAAGTCTATCTACGAATCTAGAAACCGTTCGTCTGCAAAACAACCTGAGTTTAAGGGAGCGAAAGCGAGACCGAGCGAAAGGTATTCGATTGCTGTAGGCCCTCAGTTAGAAAGGTGATTAGGTGCACGTCTGTTTGCGATGGTTAGAACCACGCCGAGAGAGAGCGCAAGACAGAGCAGGCGCTAGAGAAGAGAACATATTTTGTATTGAATTCTTGCTTAAGGACGATTCCAATTCACCGAGCTAACTTTAATTAGCGATACCGACAATTCGCTCCAGGCGCAAGCCTCTTCATTCTCAGCCAGCGACAGTAACGCTTTTCCGGTCTTCTTTTGCCTACACTCTTCACCACGCTGCTGCCCTTCAAATACCGACACTCTCGGGTTTCCGGGAAAGGGTTTGCGCAGAAAGGGGTGGCACCGGTTTTGCGGTTTTGATTATTAGCTAACACCAGCTACTTGTGCTAATGGAACCGGCATGATTACGATTATTACGGCGCTCGTCCCAGTTTAGTTAGCTTGGTTCGTTGGGTCGGTTCAAGACGCTCGGTCGGTGCTGGTGTTTGTGATTGTTGTCGCACAGGTTGTTTAACCGGTTGTGACTGAGAACGTGGGATTTTCGATGCGGTTAAATAATACTGCGGAGTAGATGAGGATGGCAAATAATATTTAATGGATCACATGTTTTGCTGCTACCGATACCGGGAGAATCTTTTAAGATAAGAATTCTGTTCTACGCATATGGGAATACAATTATTATGTTCCTTTAGGGTGTTTCTAATGAAATAATGTTTGGTTTAGATTTGTTAGAGGTAGAAACTATTGGAGAGAACGACCATCTTCATTAAGCACAATTTCAATGCGTGTTGACTGTTCCATTGAATCTTGAGATGATCAATTAAGATAACGAGATATATTGCGAAACTTTCAACAGGCAGTGTCAACATCTAATTGATACGTTCGCTTCTGTTTGACCTTGCATTTCTGAGTATTGTTAGTTAGTCGGATGTGAGTCAGTTGAAAGGCTTCGTTGACGACTGAACCAGATGCCCAGTTTAATTTGAATTTGCTATTTTGCTGTACTTCTTATAGTAAAGGCCAACCACAAAGCTAAGCTAAGAAAACTATTCTCAACCTTCCTACAAGTTTGGAAACATTAAGGACCAAATTTTGGAGACGAAAAAGTTGAAGTCTAGGTACAAAAAAGATACCAATTTTAATACAAATTTAAAACTGGTTCAAAACAATAACCAAATTCTTGTGTGGATGGTTCATCATCTGTCAAGGGGAGTGTTGAAAAATGTGTAACAAAATAGAATTAGTTAAATTTGAAATTAGAACTAGCAATAGAGTAAAAGAATGCCTTTTTTAAATTGAAGACACAACAAAATTGCTAAAGAAATGAATAAAATGAAGCGAAAATATACGTACAACGAATAAATTAAGTAAAGTGAACCAAATAACAGACAATCGTTATCAAACTTACAACCTCTAACAATAAAACCAACCCATTACAGTAGAAAATCAAACAAAATAAATGAGAAAATCAGGACTGTGACTATGTTAAAATGGAAAAATTTTGCAAATTTAAAGAAAAACTACAATTGCTGAAAGAATAAGACATTTTTCGTAGAATAAAGTCATCGAAAACTCTAAAAAAACTCAAAATAATTGTAAATTATACGAAAATACAAGCGAGTTATATAATCTTAGCCAGCTTTGTGCACAAAATAGTAATGAATAACAGCAAAAATGCTTGAATAAAAGAATAACTCTTCAAACAACTGCAGTGGAAAAAATAACCTCAACTTTTGATATTGAAGTAAAAGACAAAATGGTACATCTTCGCCACCTTTTGTTTTGATATTGCAAATAAGCTAAAAATAGCGCGCATGGTTGGAAAGACTAGCAAAAGCAAAATAGCTCAAGATCCTTTCATATTGGCCCTGGAATGCTTAACGTGCATTGATTGATACTCTAGTTTTCTGTTCTGCTGCCCGGTATCTCGTCACCGGGAGAACATTTTCTACATTCTCCATACATACAGCCACACAAACACACACACACACACACAAAAACACTATATTGATATTTCTCACGGTATTTTTTTATCAAGCTAGTAAAAGATTTGATTTCCTTATACTGATAGTTTCGTTACATAATTTTCAGTTTATATTAAAAGAAAATTTAAACTAATCAGTAGTTTTCTTTGGCGCTTATCAGTAGCAAACTACTAGGCGCCTCCATAAGTTGAAAACTTTACATTATTTCACCAAGTATTGCTTAGTTAAAGTAGTACAAAACTCCCTGACCAATTACTCAAACCACAAAAATATATTATTCCTATAAATACTTAATTATGGATACTTGTTTTTAAGTGCCCCTTCGCTTATGAGCTACAAAGTACAAGGCGTCTTCATTGCTAGTACACTTTACATTATTAAGCAAAAACTTTGTCTTACTAAACTGGTAAGCAAGTACTTTTCTGACAAATTCGTCTCACAATTCAAAATATTCACTTTACATCAAAATCAAAATTTAAACTTATTTATAGTTAGCTTTAGCGCTTATCAGTAGAAAAATACTAGGCGCCTCCATTGGTAGTAAGTTTTGCATGATTTCAAATATTACTATTTAAATAAACCAGTAAAACGCTTTCTTATCCATCACTTCTACTCGCCTTACAAAAAGAATCATATTGCAATTAGAAATCAAAACTAAAAACAAATTAATTGCTATCCCTAACGCTTATCAGCTACAACATACTAGGCGTCTCCATCGGTAGTAAACATTGTATTATTCCACGACACCAATACGAGTTGTTTTTCACACCATGCATTCACCAGCGTGCGTAAACTATCTTCTACAAACATGAAAGGATAGTAAACACGTTAGGCTCGATTTTCCATTTACACCCGTTTATTGGTAATGGCTGCTACGCTGTTTGTTATCTGAGCCAACGTAATCGGCATGGAAAACACGAACATACCCGTGATTAAACAGCAATAAGAAGCGCGTACCCTGACATTCTATATCCTCTTTCGGTTGATGAATACACTTGCCTGTAATCATCATCATCATCACCAACCGTTACCATCGTTGCTTGCTGTAATATTATCGCAGTAAAGGTCGCGTACTTCAAAAGCAGCGGAAGTGGTACGACGCAAGGCGGTTGGTGACGGGTACCTCGAAGATGAACTTTAAATTTGAACTGGTAGAAGATGAGCAAGTCTATCTACGAATCTAGAAACCGTTCGTCTGCAAAACAACCTGAGTTTAAGGGAGCGAAAGCGAGACCGAGCGAAAGGTATTCGATTGCTGTAGGCCCTCAGTTAGAAAGGTGATTAGGTGCACGTCTGTTTGCGATGGTTAGAACCACGCCGAGAGAGAGCGCAAGACAGAGCAGGCGCTAGAGAAGAGAACATATTTTGTATTGAATTCTTGCTTAAGGACGATTCCAATTCACCGAGCTAACTTTAATTAGCGATACCGACAATTCGCTCCAGGCGCAAGCCTCTTCATTCTCATCCAGCGACAGTAACGCTTTTCCGGTCTTCTTTTGCCTACACTCTTCACCACGCTGCTGCCCTTCAAATACCGACACTGCCGGGTTTCCGGGAAAGGGTTCGCACAGAAAGGGGTGGCACCGGTTTTGCGGTTTTGATTATTAGCTAACACCAGCTACTTGTGCTAATGGAACCGGCATGATTACGATTATTACGGCGCTCGTCCCAGTTTAGTTAGCTTGGTTCGTTGCGTCGGTTCAAGACGCTCGGTCGGTGCTGGTGTTTGTGATTGTTGTCGCACAGGTTGTTTAACCGGTTGTGACTGAGAACGTGGGATTTTCGATGCGGTTAAATAATACTGCGGAGTAGATGAGGATGGCAAATAATATTTAATGGATCACATGTTTTGCTGCTACCGATACCGGGAGAATCTTTTAAGATAAGAATTCTGTTCTACGCATATGGGAATACAATTATTATGTTCCTTTAGGGTGTTTCTAATGAAATAATGTTTGGTTTAGATTTGTTAGAGGTAGAAACTATTGGAGAGAACGACCATCTTCATTAAGCACAATGTCAATGCGTGCTGACTGTTCCATTGAATCTTGAGATGATCAATTAAGATAACGAGATATATTGCGCAACTTTCAACAGGCTGTGTCAACATCTAATTGATACGTACGCTTCTGTTTGACCTTGCATTACTGAGTATTGTTAGTTAGTCGGATGTGAGTCAGTTGAAAGGCTTCGTTGACGACTGAACCAGATGCCCAGTTTAATTTGAATTTGCTATTTTGCTGTACTTCTTATAGTAAAGGCCAACCACAAAGCTAAGCTAAGAAAACTATTCTCAACCTTCCTACAAGTTTGGAAACATTAAGGACCAAATTTTGGAGACGAAAAAGTTGAAGTCTAGGTACAAAAAAGATACCAATTTTAATACAAATTTAAAACTGGTTCAAAACAATAACCAAATTCTTGTGTGGATGGTTCATCATCTGTCAAGGGGAGTGTTGAAAAATGTGTAACAAAATAGAATTAGTTAAATTTGAAATTAGAACTAGCAATAGAGTAAAAGAATGCCTTTTTTAAATTGAAGACACAACAAAATTGCTAAAGAAATGAATAAAATGAAGCGAAAATATACGTACAACGAATAAATTAAGTAAAGTGAACCAAATAACAGACAATCGTTATCAAACTTACAACCTCTAACAATAAAACCAACCCATTACAGTAGAAAATCAAACAAAATAAATGAGAAAATCAGGACTGTGACTATGTTAAAATGGAAAAATTTTGCAAATTTAAAGAAAAACTACAATTGCTGAAAGAATAAGACATTTTTCGTAGAATAAAGTCATCGAAAACTCTAAAAAAACTCAAAATAATTGTAAATTATACGAAAATACAAGCGAGTTATATAATCTTAGCCAGCTTTGTGCACAAAATAGTAATGAATAACAGCAAAAATGCTTGAATAAAAGAATAACTCTTCAAACAACTGCAGTGGAAAAAATAACCTCAACTTTTGATATTGAAGTAAAAGACAAAATGGTACGTCTTCGTCACCTTTTGTTTTGATATTGCAAATAAGCTAAAAATAGCGCGCATGGTTGGGAAGACTAGCAAAAGCAAAATAGCTCAAGATCCTTTCATATTGGCCCTGGAATGCTTAACGTGCATTGAATGATACTCTAGTTTTCTGTTCTGCTGCCCGGTATCTCGTCACCGGGAGAACATTTTCTACATTCTCCATACATACAGCCACACAAACACACACACACACACACAGCGATGCAAGATAAACTCCGTGGTGAGTTTTTTACTGGCAAAATGAATGTGCAAAAGTTGGTGTTGACTGGACTGGCAGCGCACTCTTATTTTAAATTCTTGACTGCTCTTTCTCCACGACGATTCAGGTCCGTTACACTCTTGACTCCTTCCTTTTGTTGAAGTTTTCTGTGTGTGTGGTTTTCTTCTCTTCCTTTTTGTTGTTCTTGTAGCAGGCACAATGGTAGCTCGCGCTGCTCTGCATAAACCGCTCGCTCCAAATGGCCGATCGTTCTTTTAATAGCTGGGAAATTCATTCCAGTGCAGTGCATCGGCGATGGAAGCTTTTGCGGATTTTTCGTTCGCTGCCACAATGTTTCACTAGTGTGCTGGGTGTGATGCAAACGATGCTCGGGGCTCGGGGAATTTGCTGTCTGGTTTTGGCTTGCCGTCCACAATCGGTGGTTGTGGTACATTTTGCCCGAACACGAAAGGCGCTCTGCTGGACATCTAGATGAGAGTGAGGGAGAGCGAGGGAGAGCGAGAGCAACCCAAAATGACAAAAACATGAGCCAAAATCGTGGCTCAAGCGTACGATGAGGTTTCGCTGGGAAGTCGTGCTTGTACTAGGGAATATGATTTATGATTATTGTTGTTTAAAGAAAGCACGCAAAACGAGATCATACAACATTTGGTGTTTCGGTGAGGGATTAAGACCAATAAAAATGTATTTAAAATGGACATTTATCTTCAAGTACATGGAGTTGACTTAAAAATATTAAGAAGAGTTATTCCAGGAAAATATCGCGATTAGCAACAAGCAATGACTAGAAAACTTTGAACAGAAATTCATAATTCATTCGTTAGCTCAGAATGCCGTAAAGCTGTTGTGATTGTCCCCGAGACCTAAAGCTCCCCGTTAATGGGAAATAATATGTGACGTACTGTCGGGAAACCGTACAACCGAACGGAGGCGTTACGCCGATCGCACCAGGAAATTGAAATTTCGATTAAAAGTGAGATTTCAGTAGAAAATTCAATTAGCACTAAGGACCACATGGGCGGCCGGCCTGGTGGAAATCATCCGCCACTTGACGCGTCTAAAAAGTTGGTGTGTTTCCCCGACGCTTTTCTAATTTCCACCGGTGGGCGGAGAAAGGTGTGTGTGTGTGTGTGTGTGTGTGCGCTTATCAAATGAGATTTCTTTCCGCGCTTGTTTCCATGAAGGTTGGACGGGATAAAGCGCAAAAGTTCACGGCACACATCGTCAGCATTCGGGACATGGCAGAAATTGCATGAGATGAAGCAGCAGTACCAGCAACAGCATCACCGCTTGATGCCATCTTCCTGGCGGACGGAAATTTGCAAACACTCACATACACACACATAGTGCTACGTTCATCGCGTGTTTCTGGTCGCGACGATAAAACAAGTGTACATGGCGCGGATCGTTGCGGACATTCCGGTGCGCAGTGTATGATAGGTTGCTATAATCGCTTTTTTATACTGCTCGGCTGTTTCTGGAGCAGCAGAGCTGAAGCGGGTTTCGTCGCTTCATCCGGTATAGCGGCAGCTTGACATCCGTCACAGTATGGGGAAGCGACCGTACGACACCCGGCACCCGGGGTTTTCGAGCGGCGCCAGTTGTGAAAGGTTCGGATGAATTTTAACTCATCGGCAAACATATGTTCGGTGCAGCGAGCAAACACATACATCAGCGAACAGCAGCGACGACGACGACGATGAAGAAGCAAAGAACGAGAGAGCGAGCGAGAGACGTCACGGTCAATGTGGCGTATCCGGTTATGGAACCATTCGTGTGCGGTTAATTTGCAAAGAGTAGTTTGGCAAGTTTTGTCGTTGTCGTTTCGGTGAGGCGCCCCAAGGCGAACTTGATACGGGCGCGAAAACCTGGGTAATGAACACGATCCACATGGTGGTCTACCTTCGCCATCGTTGGGTCGAAACTTGGTGGTGAAACACGTTCGAGGAGGTAATAGCAAAAATAAACATTCGGTTAGCAACATTTGTCTCTCCCGGTATCATGTCTGGTTGGGCTGATGTTTTCCGATGAGCGAGGGCATAGAGAAATTGTTTCAAGTTTCCGTTTTAACAATCAAAGCGTTAGAAAATGGGCGTTTGATGGGAGGTTTTGCAATTGAAAATTAAATGTAATGATATTAGGGGCTGGCAGCATCTGCCATTCAGTGTCAATCTACGCCGGTTGAAGTGTACGGTGATGTATTTTTAAAGCAAAATGTTAGCCTGACAAAATAAAAGGTGCTCCTAAACCGGTATTGATACGTTCCTTTCACTGCCCGTCATTGTTACGACAAGAGCTAACTTTGCATTCCGAGCGTTCGGTTTTGATAAGGACTTTGTTAGCTTTGTACCGAGAAAATCTGGATCCACAGTTTCTATCGACCAGCTCGTGTTGACTTAAGAGCAAAGGATGAACTTGCAAACGTAATATTGGGCGGCCTCTTTTTCGGAACGTTCCTACATCCCATTAGGTCTTGCTGTCGGACCCGTTCAAACATGTAACATGAGCCGCCCAAAATGGTTGCACTTTACGATGGGATGAAAAAAAGAAGCCAGCACCTGTCGACCCTGCATGACATATGGCTAGGTGGTCGAGAGTCATGTAGTCGTCATGGCACACAGCTCACCTGCCGGAAGAACTGTCAATCGAAATGCTCGAGTTTAATCAGATGGCAATCGGGTTCTCTAACCGGGAATTCCTCTGCCCGGGTCAGAATCCGATGCTAGATTAAAATCGATTTCGGAACAGTTTCCATCACAGGCATGTTTTTTTTTCCGCTGCAACTATGTGTTCCCTCATCTCATCGGGAGCTTTTGTGGAATGAGACGAGAAAAACCCACACACACACACGAAAAAATGGAGGAAAAATCATTACTTTTCTTTCCATTCCCCGGGAAGGGGTTGCAAAATTGCAACGATATGAAATTCAATCGACTGTTGATGATGCGTGATCTGAGCTCGCGTACATTTTTGTTTCCCGTTCGAAAACATTGTTCGAAAAGGGGTTCATTATTCAGCACGCTGTTGCACATGGACGTGGACGGATGAAAGGCAATGCTTTTATGTACGGGGCGCACAAAAGGAGTGCGCTCGCTTTGTATGGATGGAAGTAGATGGAAATGTAATTTATTTTCCATTGCCATTAGAAACTTAATCTAGCCCAGCTGATTGAGCCGTGGCAAAACAACATAAAAAAAGTGCAAGGCAGCAGCCACAGCACAGCTGTTAACAAATTGAAACATTTTCATCTGTTGCAGTTTTTGTTTTGTTTTGGGGGATTCTGTGCTTTGTTTGTTGGTGTTGTTAAGTTGCGCCCGCAGTGGCTTTGTCAGCTCGTGTGTGTGTGTGGTGGGTTTTTATGGGATATATTAGTAAAGTTTGAGTTGTTGTTCGATCACGGAAATTAGGACAATGAGTAAGAGTAAGGTTTTGGAGAAGATATTTAAAGAATCAACTTCTTTATTCAGGTTAATTTTATATGGTAAATTTTTTGAAAAAATGAATGAAAAATAGGGATAAAAAGCTAAAATGTTGAAGATGAAGTATTTCCAAATATTGGTATGGTAAGACCCAATAGAATTGACGGAAGGAAAAGTTTGAAAACGCATTCTAGGTAGTCTTATTCTGCTGTCCATATGGCATCTTCTCTTCTTTCTTTTCCTAACGACCTCTTAGGTCATGCCTGCCATTTTTGGCTTACTAGACTTATTGTTATCGCATAAGTTGGATAGTCAGTCCTCACTGACCCAGATGAGACTTGAACCCATCTCCTCCTCATCTTCTCCTTAACCTTAATTTAAAGACAGCCATCATTGTTTCGTTATTAATCCATTAAATTACTAACCTACTTATCAGACACTACAATCGATTCAAAGTCTTGGACTGCTGCAACAATCCTCCATACAACACTCGTTCTAGCGCCGTTGTGTGCCAATCCAATATCCCAGCCATTCTAGCGGACGCATTCTCATGTCATGACTAGCCAACCAGAGCCTTGCGTGTCTAATTCGCTGCAGGATTGTGAGATCACCGTATAGATCGTAAAGGTCTTTATCATAGTGACTTAGAGGATATCGTCAGTTTTAGAAAGAGCCCATGTCTCAGAGACGTTTGTAAGTACTGACGAATGTGAATACTGGAAATATTGTACATAGTCCCAGCTTCTCCTGACGAGATAGATGTTTTGAGATATTTCAATCCTGAGTTCACTTATCAGTCTTTTCAGTTGCTCTTATGACTATATAGCTACTAGTCAAATGGAGTACAAGGAAGCCACTAATGGCAGACCAACACCTTTCAAGGTTGTACAGCTTGAGAAGAAAACTACTAAAAGAAGTTATCTCAAGCTGTAGTATGGCTGGATGGAAGCCAGCATCCTTGCGCATATTTTAACGTCTACGCTTATCTAACGTCTATCTAAGTTGTTATCGGGACTGTTCAATAACTTCTGATAGAAGTATCAATTCGTCGATTCATTCTATTTGAACATTGTCGCGTGAGAATTCCATCAACAAGACTTGTACACGCGTTTGTCATTATAAAGTTAAGTAGGCTGACGTATTCGCTGACAATTGTCTGCGCAAACATGATAATAGATTGCATTGTATTGGATTGTATTGGGTACTGTTTTCGAGAGATCTAGCTGATCGTTCGATGGTCATTAATCCGTAGCTGTTGGTGATTGAACAATGATTGGACTAAAGTCTAGAACCAAGTGACGGGTTGAACCAAGTCATGGAAGTCCCAGAAATGGTAGGACTCAAGACATCAGTTCATACCTCTCGAGATTTTAATGACAATGAAGAAGAAGTAGATGGCAAAGGGTCCATAAAGAGCAACAGATATCAATCCTCAACAGAATCCAAAATGCCTTCAACTTGTCTAGTTCAACTAGAATACACTGCAACTGGTTTTGATCCTATATTCTTCACATGTTTATTTAAAAATGTTTTTCCTAAATTAATTTGTTTTAAGCAGCTTTAAAATGGTAGAAAACAAATTAAATCACCCCATACGGTGGTTGTTGTTATGTCAAACAACTTTGTCGAATCGCCCCACAACTGCTCCACCCGGATGCAGTCGGTTCTTTCCATCGTAATTTTTCACACGATCGAAAAATAGCAGCAGCAAATTTTCCACTCCATAGATACCTGTCACAATGCATTCACGTTTACCTTTCGACCTCATTTCCGGGAAGTGTTCCGTTTGCCTGGGGCCGCACAGTGTTGCATGAAGCGTCATCCTAGCGCTTGAACAATTTCCACGACCTTTCGAAACGTCAGTCCCCTTGGTTTGGGGGGGAAGGTTTCAAGGCGAACCATTGGGTCGAAGCCGGGTGCTGCCAGTACGAGGCTTCTTTCCTCCTTTCTCTCTATTCTCTCTCTCGATCTCTCTCCTTCTCCCATCAATCGATCTTTGACTCGAATCGAATGCTTAACGAACTGAAGCTGCTGAAGGTGCTGATGCAGGAAGGACACATTGTATTGGTGTGTTTGGCGTCGGTCGGTTCCGTGCGCCATTTTTACAATGAAGAAATGTTTGTGATGCAAAAAACTGGATATTTATCTCGGTGCTCAATATAGTTGCTCGTGAACATGATTGGAAATATGATATTGGCAATGAAAATGGTTGCTCTACACACACGCAGTAGGCCCTTTCGGTATCGTACTTCCGTCCTCAAGCTGTGTGTGTATGTGTGTGAAACGTGTCTAGTATTTGTGGTCGCTCCGGTTACTCCCTTCCCACCCTCCTCAATAGTGTGAACACCACCACACCTTAGGAAAACGAGCAAAACGTCAAATAAATACGTGGCAGGATAATAATGTTGCCGCTTACCGACTACAGGGGGCGAATGCTTGAATATGATTATTATTTTTATACACTCCACTACACGCACACCTTTTGTGCCATATTATTATGTCTCCTCCTTTAGCGTCTCCCTTCCCCTACCCTTTGCTGGCCCCCGAACACGATTGGAGCGTGGCCTGCAAAATAGCCAACAAAGTATAGTTTATTTACCACCACCGCATAATTTCCACACTCGCACACACAAAAAAGAGATAGAAAATAGGTAACAAAAATATAGGGACAGACCCGATAATGACCACCATCGCAGCAGCTCGAGTGGGCGGTTTAGAACTGCTCCCGGTGCCGCACCCAACCCACGGCAAAAATAAACAATAGGGCACGAAGGCTTATTTGATTATAATTATGGCAGTGCAAATAAAGATTGATTGAATGATTAATTGTGTTTGTATAGCCTATTGCTGCATAACCAGCACCACTACCAGCCCAGCCGGCACCCAAACCTGAGACTGCTGTTTGGTGTTTTGGAAGGAAAGAATTGACTTCCTTTTCCTTCTCTGGAGCGCCGGAAAATGGATCAGCTTTCCGGTCAAATGAGTCCTCGTTTGTTTAGCTGTTTTTCGCTAATTTTTGGTAGACGCGCAAAGGACAGCCAGCAAAGCGGTGAAGGTTAATAAGAAAGATGGCCCCAGCTTTAAGGTTCATTAGAGAATCGAAAGTTTGCTGTTGTGTGTATAAAATTTCCGTTTTTTCTGGTTTTTGGTTGCTGATGCTTGGTTTGATTGGTTGAACAATATTAGCCACGTCTCGGTGCGCTTCTTGGTCGTAGTCCTTGGTAGGGTCGTTTAAGCATGCAAAGTGTCTTGAATCATTAGCTTAATTGGTTATAATTATTTGGTCTTTGAGGACTGGTAGTAGGTGGTCGCTCAATTAACCCGTTGATCGAATGGTGAAGTTATGGAAAATGTTTGGTCTAAAGGGTTTCTTTATTGGACGGCGATGAAAATGAAGCTACAACGAATAATGCTTTGGATTTGACGTTACACGAATTATGCTACCGAGAAGGACTTTACGCTAATATATTGGCACCCACATTCTGAGTGACCTTACAGGAGTTAATAGACACCTTGGCGTAGGATGTCCTCAAAATAAGTAGATAAGCCTTGGTGATCAGTAGTTACTCCGTCCTGGATGCAGAATAATTGTATAAGAGCCTTCAAAAGACTCTATCCCAAAATATCTGATGAGGTTAGTCTACGTCTTAGACAAGCATAACAATCTGGTTATCATGTCCAGGATATCCTTCATCTTTTAGACTGATGGTCTTGTAATCCCTGGATATCTTGATTCTTTCTTCTTTCTTCTTTCTTCTTTCTTCTTTCTTCTTTCTTCTTTCTTCTTTCTTCTTTCTTCTTTCTTCTTTCTTCTTTCTTCTTTCTTCTTTCTTCTTTCTTCTTACTTCTTTCTTCTTTCTTCTTTCTTCTTTCTTCTTTCTTCTTTCTTCTTTCTTCTTTCTTCTTTCTTCTTTCTTCTTTCTTCTTTCTTCTTTCTTCTTTCTTCTTTCTTCTTTCTTCTTTCTTCTTTCTTCTTTCTTCTTTCTTCTTTCTTCTTTCTTCTTTCTTCTTTCTTCTTTCTTCTTTCTTCTTTCTTCTCTGGTTATCATGTCCAGGATATCCTTCATTTTCTTCTTTCTTCTTTCTTCTTTCTTCTTTCTTCTTTCTTCTTTCTTCTTTCTTCTTTCTTCTTTCTTCTCGAAGTTTTTGGTGAAGCAGGAGCAGGAGTTTCTGACAGTATCCAGGGCATGATCTCCGCTATTTAATCAAGTTCTGTAAATAACAATAAGGTCATGAATTCCTCCTTCATTTCTGCTCATTCAAAAGGTCCAGTCCAGTTCTTCGCCTGTTTTGGCTGCTTCTAATCTGGAATGCCTAAGTAGATCACTTCTTTCCCAATGCGCACGTTCTGACCAAAACGCCATACTCTAAACATGATAAACTATTCCACTAGCCTGACGGTTACAGTCAACAGTGCTGCTGACACGTTCCGGGTGAGGTCTAAAATTAAAACAAACGCAAACGTGCAGGCGAATCGCGTAGGAACTACACATTTAAAATATGTTGTCACTCAAGGTGTGGCCAACAGCTTCATTTCACCGCGGCTGTGGATAACGTGGACACACGGCTTTGGAGGTGCTATTTATAGGTGCGTATGTTGTGCCAGCCGACTACGTCCGTGTTGATCGTTTCCATCCACACGTCCACGCTGATCGAATGATGGTGCTTGGTTTGAGTGACCGTGGAAAACATTATTTTCTTGATGGCATATTTCAGCGGCTATCGATAAACTTGTTAGCTTGTCTATTGCTTTTGCCTCCATTGATTGTCAATAAGAAGCACCATTCCAGAGCCCGTGCAAATGCATAAACAAGGAAACAAATTCGTTTCCACGCTCGTGCATTGTTTGCCTTTCTTCTTTGTGAACAAGCAAGAAAAACTCCTTCACTATTGGATGCATTCTGCTCGATTTAATTATGTTTATGTTTTCGATTTGCCAAAAGCACAAAAAACACCGTTTCCGATCGACGATACACGAAGCAAGCAGCACAAAAAGGGGGAAACGGACATTTTAATCTATTTAGAAGTTCTTTTTCGCAACACTTTCAAGTGCTTTTTTCTACCTTCGTGTGAGTGTGTGTGTGTGTGTGTGTGTGTTAGTTTCCTTTTGTTTTGTTTATTAAATTTCGCCTAAAATAATCAAATTTTCAATCTCTTCAAGCAACGGGGCCCAATTTTGGGGTGGACTGACGATAAAACGGGGTTGTTTTGGAGAGTTTTGGGGAAAACGAATAGCGCATAGCGCACGGGCCTGCTCACTTTTCCTCGGAAGCTTTCCGGGTTTCTACGTCTACGAGGGTTTGGGTGTTGCGATACAACCGTTGACCGAAGTTGGCAACATCGTTGGCCAGTTGACAAACAAACAGGATAACAAGGAACGATCATTTTACGTTTTTCCGACGTGAAACGGGATTTAATTTGAATCCCTTGCGGTAGGAAAGCGTTTTCATCTCGGGTGTGTGTGTGTTCGGTTGTTGCATCGTTTCGTGATTTCTTCCCTCCCCCCGTTCCTATCACTCCCCCTTTTTTTTGGGACGCAAATCTATGGAGACGGTCGGCTGCGGTAAACCAGGCCCGGCAAGGGCTTTCGAACGCACAAAAGGAAACCCTTTGGTTTTTGTGAGAAATGAATCCATTCTCATGCCGCCCAAGTACGGTGCTTGGCCAGCAGGAAAACCAGCAGGATATTGGAACTGCTCCATCGGGGCTGCCGTTCAGTGTGAAGGGTTTTTCCTTCTGTTTTTTTCGGACTCCACTTCTTGCTACGGCTGTGTTGTGAAAACCCGTGCCGTGGTTCGTGTTTTCTACCGTCGTAGCACGAGATGCTAAACATCCGGTGAACAGAACAATCAAAGCGATAGAAAAGCGCCGGCCCGAGCATGAAAATGCACACACACACACACATTGTTTGATATCCTGGTCCCGTTTTTGTGCCCGGTACGTGCGGAGTGGTACATATTTTGTGGCACAGTTTTCCCGTGCCGTCTCGGTTGTTGTTGATGCATTCGTTGCCGGTCAGGTAAAGCGTTGTCGGCGGTGTGAACGAAGCACCCCCAGGTTTCGTTGACCACAACCGTATCGAATGGAGCGGAGAATGGCGAGGTTTTAAAATTCATGCTACGTCCGAAAATGAGGGTACGGATGTTCACGCTGTACGGAACGAGCTGGGTGACCACCGGGCCCGGAACGAGAATGCACTGCCGGCGGCGGTGGTGGTGGTGGTGGATTGGTCCGGGGAAGATGTAAAGACGTGTCCAAGGTTTTAACGCCCAGGCGAAAGCCATAAAGCCATTCTAGCGAAGGGAAAACTTTCAAAACAGGCACGAGTTTGACAATCGTTTTGGAAATGAAAGAAGTTGAGTCAGCACAAAAAACAAACACGCGGCGGGGAGAGATTATGTTGCCCGATGCTGCGGGTGCTAGTTTCGAACTGAAATGCGACTTTGTTGCAGGAAAAGGTAGTTTTCCTTTTGGAAAAGATAATTCGACGTGAATATCGCTTTTTCCCGTGAAAGTTGGTTGAAACTGTCGGTTAAGTTGATGAAACCGAAATCTGAAGGAAATTTGATGTTTCTCTAGTGTTTATTCCTACAATATTGAATGAAAACTATTAGAAATTTCAGTCATTCCTCCAACAATGGTGCCTTTAATGACTCGAATCAGAAAATTGTAATAAAAATTGTTGTTTACCCATTCCGATGCGTTTGACAACTGATCTACCATTTTGCCAGTTGGTTCGCTTTCATTTCCTTTTTGTCAGAATGAATGTGCTAAAACTTTAAATGATTGTAAATTAAGGTTACCGAAATGTGTAAAATATTCTTCGAGATAATATAAACTATTTCATAGTTACTATTTCCCATAAACCTTTTGTTTACATTTCTAGAGCAAGAGCTGACATAGCCAAAGAAGCTCAAGAAATCTCCAAAACGAAAGAAAGACATCTGCTCGAAACTAATTTTTGGTTGTTGCTCGAATAAAATCTAATGATTATTGTGACAGTCTCTGGTTTTTTTTACATATCAGTTTATACGGAGAGCTAGAAGCATTTTAGCCGAAAAACGTAAAAAAACCGGCTTTGGAATCATAGAGTCTATTAACTGCATATAAACTATCAAATGTTAAAAGGCATCGAATCATCAAAACAAAACTAATCAAGGACACCAATAAAAAGAGAGCGAAACATAAAAGAAGGAAAGCGAATACAAAATATCATTGGAAGGATGTGAGTGATAATGAAAATGACGTGAAAAAAAGTTAAAAAATTTTGCAAAATAGTATTTGAAAAGATGAAAAAATTTAAAAACTAATATTTACAAAAATAGAAGTTTTACAATTGACATCTAGAGAAAATAAGGAATAAGATGAACATGTAGCAATAAAATAAAATGGAAAATTAAAATGCAAAAATTGAAATGCAAAAGAAGACAAATTGAAGCTGGAAAACATTAAAAAAGGATAACACCTTAAGCAGCTCACTTGAAAAATAGTAAAATGGAGATGAAATAAATTAAGGTAATGAAAACGTTTGAAAAAACATTAAAAATTACATTGAAAACAACGAAATTAAAAATCTATTATTGGAGTAGAATTATTTATAACGAGGAAAAGTAAGGAAATGAAAAAAAAATAACTAGAATAGAGCAAAACTTGACAAATTCAATGTAAAAAGCGCAAAATTACATTAAGAAAAGAAACATAAAGATAAAATAAGTAAAGCAAGGGTTCAAAAAAATAAAGTAAAGAGGTAGAAATAATGAGAAAACATGTAAAAGAAAGAAAGCATACAGTACAGAATCAAAATATAGGAAGCAAATTAAAAGATTTTATCTCGCACCGTCGGTCATTACTGGTAGAGCGAATACTGGAAAATTCATACAAGAAAAAGCTTACCTATAAAGTAAAAAATCTACTTAAAAAATTGTGTACCATCTTTCGGCCATTCCTAGAATAAATGCTCCTTTTTATTAACACTGCAACGCAGGAAGCCATCCGGAAAGCGTGCGACTCTATTCGATTTGTTTTTATCTGACGCCAGAATGCCTTTTTCGCAGTTTTTTGGAAAAGAATTTCTGCTCAAAACCATTCGTTCCATTTGTGCTCTCTCGCTGTCTCGCTCTTACTCTCTATACCGGTAGACGCAGTATCGCAGTATCATTCAGTGTTTGGAGCACTTTCGGCATTTGGCCGGGGTGCTTTTTTCTCCCCCTGGAATGTGCATTCGCCGGTTGCGGTGGTTGTGGAAGTTTTTAATTTATAAGAGAATGACGATTCGACCGCCAAACTATTTGTGCGCACCGAACCGCGGGAGCACAAGGGACAATAAATGGGAAGGGTGGAAAAAAATAGCGCCCGTCGAGTGTGTGCAGTGAAAATAAAACTGAAACTGAATGGAAAACGCCCGGATTCGGAAAATAAACTGTGGCACGGATTCCAAGGAAAATGCTCACACAACAAGGCAGCAACGAAAAGCACGGCGCTACCGGCAGCTTTTAAACCATCCGATGATTTCCGCACCACAAACGCCAAGGATAGTTTTTTTTCCACGGAACTGGCAGTTGGCAATGAGATGACTTAGTTCCTGGTGCAAGCGAGTAGTCGAACAGCCGACCGGCCCTATTATTTCCGCAAGGACAGTGGTCAAATCTGCGCCCCAAGAATGTGTCTTGGCCCGATGGTTTATTCGTTTTTCGGGGGGGGGGGTTTGAAATTTTCTTTCACATTTAATCGTGCCATCGGTGGAAAGCAATGAAGCATTTTTGTTCACCTCGTCCTTCCCCCAGCACGGAATTTTCCTTTCCCCCCGCCCCACTCGGAGCGTGTGTAATGCCAACGAGGTATTTGCGGTGCGTTCGAGCGAAAGGGCGGCAAACAAACACCAACAACCGTAGTGCAAGCGTGTTGTTTCCGACACGCAGCCGTCACGTATCCAAACCGAAGCAATTTCACGAAAGGATGTAGCGTCAAAGTAGAAAGAGCAACTTTTCGGATGCAGCGTCTAAAGAACGGCGTGTGGAAGAGATAAAGCGTTGGGTTACTTATCGTTCAGGTATATTTACCGACGTCCGTTTGTCTCGGAGGCAGTTATAATAAGAGAGCGATCGATCCGTCGATCGGTCGCACGAAGCCTTTTACAAAATACTATCGCAGGATCGGAGAGAGGATCCACGCCGGAAACTCTCTCCCACGCGCTCACGCAGTTGACAAGCGATAAGAACGCACTTATCGCTCCAGAAACGCATTCGAAAGCAGGGGTTTCGCAACGATGATACGCGGTAATTTCGAACATCGTTATGTTCGATAACCATTTCTCCCCCCTTTGGGACGCAAACGTCCGTCCCAAACATTGCTCGCAGGTGGAGGGTCGTCTTCGAGTTCGGGTTTCACGTATTCCGATGGTGCATCAACGTCTGGAGTGCGCCCGTAGCTTGGTCGTGGAGTCATCGTGGGCTGCACAGTAGGCTGACACGTTACATTCTCGCTTTCGGTTGAGGTATGCACCATATCCGTTGGTGCGTCGTCGTCATCCTTCTCGGTGGCATCTATCGGGAGCGGTGCCAACAGCCTCACGTTCCGCTTGGTGATACCGCTGCCTGTTCTTACGTCAGCAACACGTACAATTCCATCCGGTCCCTCGTAGGTTTTCGTAATGATCCCGATTGGCCAGCGTCCGACCGGAAGGTTGTCGTCACCCACTAGCACAATCTGCCCAACTTGCGCGTTGGGACTTCGTTTCGTCCATTTGGCGTTGCATCGCAGCTGAGACAGGTACTCGGTTCGCCAACGAGACCAAAATTGTTGAGCCAACCGTTGAACTCGCTTCCATCTCGTTTTGACACCGTCCGTGTCATCGTCTTCGACCATAGCGGGAACCGAGAATGATGCTCGTGCGATCAGGAAGTGTGCGGGGGTGAGCGCCTCAACAGACCCGGGACTAGCGTGAATAGCTGTAAGTGGCCTGGAATTGAGAATTGCAGAGATTTGATAAAGCAATGTTTGCAGCTCAACCAAGCTGAGCTGCGCCCCTCTGGCGGTGGATTTGAACAGCCGCTTTGCCACCTTGATGTTGGCCTCCCATAGTCCACCGAAGTTTGGGCTCCGAGGTGGAATGAAGGAAAATCGTATCCCCTTCTCCGCAGCTAAGTCCACTAGTTCGTCTTGGAAGGTGCGATTGTTGTGAGTCTTTCGTAGTAGACTCAACTCCCTTGCTGCACCAATAAAGTTGCGGCCATTATCTGAATAGATCGTATCTGGCCTTCCACGTAGGGACACGAAGCGAAGTAGAGCTGAGATGAACGCAGATGACGATTGATTCTCCACTACCTCAAGATGTATCGCCTTGGTAGTGAAGCAAACGAAAATGCACACGTAGACCGTTACCTGCCGTTTCGATCTAGTACTTGTGATGGTTGTGAACGGTCCACATAAATCCACTCCGGTATGGGTGAAGGCAGGTGATACCTTTACTCGGGCGGCTGGTAGTTGACCCATTTGCTGCGCAAACTGTTTCGGTCTGGCACGTACACATACGACGCATCTCGATATCACGCCGACAACTGTGCGACGGAGGTCGCGCATCCAAAATCTGGTTCGAAATTCCGATATGACCAATTCCGTTCCGGCATGGAAATTGTCCTCGTGAATATGGCGAATAATAGTGCGCGAGAAAGGATGTGATTTCGGCACTAGAATCGGTAATCTCGCGTCGTCCGTCAATTCAGCATTCCCCAAACGTCCTTGCACACGTATGAGCTCGTCTCTGATGGTCGGGTTTAGGTGCTGAAGAGGTCCTTTTGGTGTAATGCTGCCACTCTCCTGTAGCATTTGTATTTCGTTGGGGAAGGCCGTGGCTTGCATTACCCGCAGTAGTAACTGAAGTCCCGATTCCAGTTCGTCCAATAGTAGGGGGCCGGTTCTTCGTTCCACGTAGGAGGTTGTTGTATGGAGCCTAGTCGATTTGGCTCTAAAGTTGTGAATAGCTCTATTCAGCCACGCAAAGTGTCGTCTCGTCTTCGTGAAGGAATTGTGACATTTATATTGAGCCACAAGATCGTTGCACTCGGGTCCCACGATCGCTGTCAGCAATTGAGGTGGTGCCGTCTCTTCTAGCGCCGTGCTATCCTCATTATCAGGTTCCGGTTGAACTTCTGTAATAATGAAATCGGGACCATTTAACCAAAAGTTCATATTGTCTTTTCTCACCAATTTGGTAGCCGGAAGCCCTCTGGAAACGATATCTGCCGGGTTGAGCTTTGTCGGCACGTACTGCCAGTCACGTAGATTCGTCGCTGCTTGAATCTTGGTTACTCGATTCTTCACGAAGACGTCCCATTTCGTGTTGTCCGAACGTATCCAGGCTAGCACTACCTGGGAATCTGTCCACCATCTGGTTTGCCGGATTCGAGTGCCAAACACGTCCTTAATCCGCACGTAGAGTTCTGCTAGCAATAGGGCGGCTTGTAGTTCCAGTCGTGGTAACGTCAACGTCTTCAGGGGTGCAACTCTTGATTTGGCACAAACTAGCCTCGACTGTTGCCCTTCGTCGTCGTCGGTCACATATCGTACGTATATTGCGCAGCCATAAGCCTTTACCGAGGCATCGCAAAATCCATAAATGACGGCATCGTTGATCTTGCTTGGTAACGCTAATCTTGGAATGTGAAGTTGGCGAAGTGATGGTAGTTAAGCTTGTTCCGTCTAACCTCCACGTTGGTTTAACCCAATCTTGCATGAGGATCTTTGCTGTGATGATCACGGGTTGAAGAATGCCTACTGGATCGTAAAGCTTGGCAATTCTTGATACTAGACCTCGCTTGGTCAGAGTGTCCACTGGCATGTGGAAATCGTCGTCGATGATTAGCTGAAAGGTGTCCGCCGTAGGGCACCAGGCTAAACCTAGCATCTTGATGACTTGCCTGTCACCGATTTGTACCGTTGTTTCGTGGTGTTCTTCTGGCACATCGCATATTACCTCTGGATCGTTTGAGGCCCACTTCCTTAGGGGCATCCCTCTGTTCATGAGCGCTCGTTCCACTCCGGATCTCAGTACACGTAGTTCGTCAGACGTCGCAGCACCCATGGACAGGTTATCCACGTAGAAGGACCGTTGAATGGCATCGGCAATTTCCGGGTTGGACGATCGTTCTTCTTCGCCTACTTCATGCAGCGCCCTACAAGCAAGATAAGAAGAAGAAGCCTCACCGTACGTAACGGTGCATAGCCGATACATTTGTGCCGAGCAGGAGGTGTCGTCTCGCCATAAAATGCATTGCATCCAGGTATCTGGCTCAGCTACCCAAACTTGGCGGTACATTTTAGCTATGTCCGCCGTTACCACCACCGTTTGCATGCGAAAGTGTAACCACACGTGCAGAAGATCAGGCTGTATCACTGGTCCTATGGCCTGAAGGTCGTTGAGGGAAACTCCGGTTGTAGACTTCGCACTGGCGTCAAACACTACACGTAGCTTTGTGGTGGTCGAATCAGGTTTGATGACACATGAGTGTGGAATCACGTAACGAACTTTATGCAGCTCATGTGGCAGGACAGGAGTCATGTGCTTAAGCTCCAAATATTCACGCATGAACCTTCTATATTCGTCGTAGGTGTGCTCGTGCCGGGCCAATCGTCGTTCTAATGATAGTAGTCTTCGTTGAGCTTGTTCCGTCGAATCTCCAAGTTGGTTTAACTCCCCCCGTAGGGGAATTCGGACTATAAATCGCCCATCGTCGGCGATCTTCGTATGCCTCTTAAAGTGTTCTTCGAGATCTTTGTCAAGTAACGTAGTCGTGCTCGGGACGCCCGGTGGTATTTCTTCCACATCCCAAAATCTTTCGAGGCTCACCTTAAGGTCGTCGTTGCTCGTAGCATTGTGGCAGCTCTGTTCGTACAGATCGGCAGGAGTCATTTCACGTATTAATCCCCCGATAAGCCATCCGAATTTGGAGTTTTGTAAGGTGAGTCCGTTGGGTAA
>KZ062309.1:0-22407 GCA_002091835.1 Anopheles maculatus
AAAGTGTCATCATTTCGGTGGCCATTATCATAGGTTCAACGAAACATTGCGTGTGCGTGCATACTGACGAGAACGCTTTCGGGCTTCGTCGGTACAGATATATGGCATGAGGAAGAGGAACCACGTGCCAGTCATATGTGCAGACATAAAAATCAATCCCTTCTAGGGCGCGTTTTGTTTTTAAGGGAAACAGCACACCACCGGCCGGTACCACTCGCATACTATTGCGGAGTACTAAAGTAAGTACACCGAAATAAACCGTTTGAAATGTGACTAGCGCGTCTAGGACTTGGCGCAATTTTCCCGTAAGCTAACCAAACCGCACTGAGGCTCAAACATCCAACTGCAGCAGTAGATGGGTGAGCGATGGTTTGGAGGTTATAAAAAAACGCCAACCGGAGAAGGACACTGGGGAGACGAAAAGTCGTTTGATTTGATGGCTCTTTTTTCGGGTCGTCGTATTTTATTACACTTTGGTGTTCGGGTTCGATCCGAGTTTTGCCCATTCTCACCACATACGCAAAACACACACCAAGGATGATAAAAGGATCTAACCGAATGTACTACTCCGTCACAGAGCGTTGACACTGGGAAATGCTAAGTGAATGTGTATATATCGGTGTCATAAATGAGGTGCTTTGGGTTTGTTTTATTCATTGAGCTTTTACAGTGTATTTTGCTTGTCAAGCAAATGTTGAAGTATTAAAAATTCAAGACGATAAAGCCCACATTATCCTATTCCTAGCGAGAGCGAGAGACTTTACTGGAACGAAGTTCTTCGGGGTCAAATTGAGGAGGAGATTGATAATAAAAATGAAAAGATCAAATGTAAATTTAAGTTTATTACTCATTTATGATCCCAATGTGTCACAATCGACATAATAAAAAATAAATTTATTCAAAAATTGCATTTGCTGCTAGAATTGCATGATAGTTACCAAGACCTAAAAACACTCTAAATTGAAAATAAACTATCATCGAACGAATGTACTTCGATTCAACCATCGTTACACTGCCGGTAAAACTTCCTCTGCCATTAGCGACGAGAAACGCTTGGCCACTTCCAATCGTAACGAACGAAGAATCCTGTGATTAATGTCCGTTCCAACCGAAACTCTTGCGCGCTATCCAATTTCGCGTCCGGTGGTCTGGTTTGACCGCCAACAAAGTGTTGGAATTATCCAAAGTACACACACACACACACTTTAAAAGAGTTGCAACTATCCCGCCAACACTCCCCGCTACCAAGCGGCTGCCTACTACTGCTGGTTGGCTGCAATTTGATATCATTTCTCTAACATAATTCCATCATGTTACGATGGCACGAGCTCGTACTGCCGAGCACACTAATGCACGAGAGCAAGAAACCATCAAATAGAAAAGAAATAGACAACCCTAACCCGGGAAGATGGTTTGATAGTTGAGCAATGGGGAGTTCCGTTTCATAGAAGATTTTATTGCATTATTCGCATTTTAGCTAACTCCAGTGGCTGAAATAGTCTCCTCGGTCCGGTTTGGCCAAGAACTAGTAGACGGCGCAAACAGATGGTCCCGTAGAGTTAGCGTGCTTTGCTGTGAAGAGCCACCGCGGCACCGTTACCGGGACAGACACACACACACACACACCCCACACACCAGGCACCATGATTTGCTGAGAAATGTAATTTATTTTCTCCATCCCGACTGGACGGCGGCGACGCGAAGCAGCGAAGATTATCCTGCCCGTACCGTATCGAGGGTGCAGCACTAAAGCACACAGTTTAAAGTTCCGACGAATCCATGGTGCGGTGGTCCATGTGGAGAACGACCATGGGAATCCGAAATGTAATCGGAAGCACAGTGAACACACGCAAAATGGAGAAATATTATTCGTGATTTTGCAGCAGGCAGCAGAATCACTTCTTGCTAATGGAAAATGACATTTATTCATCAGGAATGTATGCTCAGTTAAACGGCGAAAGAAATATTGATTTTACCGCAAGAGTTGGCGGCAAATGCATGACGAAACATTTCCCTTGGGAGAAGGAACCAACTCACATACTCACAAGAGTACTGATAAGTCTATGTAAGAGATGGGCCTGGGACCGTCGTGACGGTCTCGCACATTGATCCATTATCGATGAAGTGGGTTCTCACACGTTTCGTGTTTATTTTTTGATAATGGGTATTTCGTTGGACACGGTGCATCATTCACCTCGTCGATAGTATCACCTCCAAACATGACGTCTACCATCCGGAGCACACCTTACCGTTCGATTGACCGTCCCGTGTTTAATTAGTCGTGCGAGGGAGCAAAAAAAAAGCCTTTCCAACACCTCCTCTTCACTGTTTGTCCACACCGAAACCTTCACGTTCAGTTGAACTTCACGCTACGCAAACCAACAACAACGGTGGTGTTAGCTAAAAAGACGCGCCATTCCGATCCCTATCGAAAGTCATTCAATTACTCCACGCTGTCGGATTTTAAGTAATTGCACGAGGCGCGACGGGTGAAATAAAGTAGAAACCAAGCGGTTGAGACGTTGAATTCATTGAGCGGCTATTGCAGGAACGTGCACCTGACGTGTTTGTTTATCGTGGCACGAAACGCTGTGGCAACTGTTCCAGATACGGGACAGGTGATAGTGGTACGTACAACACCTTCAACATCGCCACCTTCGGGAACCACTCGAAATAATTGATCTCATGCATGGTGTCCGCGATAGAAGGACACTACACGGACGGAGCTTCACATTAGATAAGATGATTGAAGAGCTTCCAGTTTACCCCCGTGCTTTGAACCACGGGTACGTGTGGTTACTGATACAAATAATGGCTACCAGGAAAGGCTTCATTATCGTTCAAGATGCACCACTACCTCCGATTGTCTCTTGCAACAGTGTTAAAAGAATAGCAGCAATCGATATGCTTTGAAGATAAAAGACAACATGTGGCAAATGTGCCATGTGCATTATCTTGGTCTTAAGTTACAAATCAAGAGCTATTTCAAGATATTGAATTGAAAAAAGCATGTTTTCATTCGAACAGATACGGTTCTCTACAGTTTTTGCAGATTTGATGTTATTGTAAGACTATGTGGTCCAACTTAAGGCGCAATTAAGTTTTCATGTCTTGAACCAGTAAAATCCATAATTATGTTTTAAGTTCTCATTGTCAAAAAGATTAAGTATCATTTAACTATATAAAACAATTCATCAAACAGTATATGCATTAAGAATCATCAGACAGTAATCCATCCGTCCAACAACAGACAAACACACTTACTAGATGCTCCTTGAGATCCTTGGTGGCGCACATCGGACTAAGCCACTGGTGCAATCCTACGTAACGCTTCTGCATCATCTTGAGTGCCGGGGCACCTTGGGCGTAAGGTCCGCCCAGCAATGATGTCCCCATCGTACCACCTTCCAGTACGACCATCGTACGATCGAGCGACGTTGCTGCCGACGGCTGATACTAATGCGCACTCCCACTCTCTAGTATAAGCCGCCCGGGTATCGGATTCACTCGAACAAAAACCGAATAATAACACTCACACAATCCGGTCACGCTCACACATACACCACGGCCACTGGATGCTTCTTCCGGCACAATATAAACTATTTGATATTCCTTGTATCTATCGTGCAGGGATGATCACACTTACAGGGTAACGAGAACTTCAACTTCAAGATTCAACGCACTATATTAGGGGAAGAAACCGACAATCGGTCGTCGTTAAAACATCAACGAATTAGCAACAACACACTAGAGACACGTACACACACTTACATTAACACTTTAAACCTTCTTAAAGCCAAACCCACATTCAGAGAGAGAGACCAAACCACCAACCATCAACCTCAATATACAGATAAACTCCAAACTAGCAACAGCAATTATCAAATATGCACACGATGTGACGTGGATGGGTGATTTATCGTGCAGCCCTTTCGCACCACCACTTTATTCCTTCCGACGACAAAACATTCACACTATTATTCCACACGAGCCAAACTTTCCACTTCCCCTTCCCCCCAGGCCACCATATACAAACGCTCGCTCTTGGCGCTAGTGTCTTGTGGTGCTCTCGTTTCCAAAACGGAAGTAGACACAGCCGACGACCACACGATGTGACAAGTGCCGTCAAAATGGGGACGCTACGAAACGACACCCAACTTCCTGCAGCACACACTCACACAGAAACACACTCACATCGACAACACTTGCGGCAAGGCGCGCCGCGCTTCGTTGATATTTTCTTCAACTTTTAACGACTATTTTATCGACAAAAGCCCCCGCACACACACACACAGCTCCAGCAACACTAACACTTTTGGGTGGTCCACCGTGCGGGTTCCCCTTTTTACGTTTTTAACACGTCCTTTGGACGTTATGAAGTGTCTTCTTCGTCTTCTTCATCGGTTCCCGCAGTCGTCCAAACCATCCAGAACTTCTGACGTTTTGTCGATGGTGTGTGGGGGAGACTCTTGAGCGACGCGGTTGTCACCCAATCAAACCGAGGGATAACAACTAGAACGCTGGTTAGTTCGCTGTTACGGAGGATTATAGCTATTACAGGACTATATCATCATCGTGTGCCCCCTAAATACGGTGGATGATTTTTATACCGTTTCCGGTTGGTTTCACGCGGACGCTATTTTTTTGCCTCTTGTGCCGAGTTCTGACGGTGTTAAGATACACTTCTAACGAAGCGTGTGACGGGAATTTGCAATCTTGTTAAAACACTCGATGGGAGCGAAGCATTTGCGAGACGACCAAGCTCTTAAAAGTCCGGGAAGGATCAGCAAATATCTGTTCCGCTGTGTTTGAAACAAACCTCGGACACCACCGGATGGACTCCTCCCGTTTTCCGTTGTGACGCTTTTACACCCAGCACGTTGACAAAGACATTAGGAGGAAGGGAGAGGAAGCCTGCCGTTCCCTGCGTCCGTCAATGGCCGCCAGCAGTCCCTACGAGATGGGACGATGGTCCTGGTAAAGTGGTCGTTCCGTTGCGGGCTGCCAATGCTCTGCCGTTGGGACCGTTGTTAGTGATTATTTTTTCGTTCATTATCTTTTATTAGTTCGTGCTCCTCATGCTGCTGCTACTTCGTTTTCGTTGCTGGTCCACCAGCATCCGCACGGGCCCAGCAGTACTAGTCTTCTCTGGTTCCGCGACAAAACTGGTACACGGGTTTTTGCTTGCTCGCGGAACTACACTCCTCTACGCTCTGCTTCTTATCGATGTGTCCCTCAAAAGTATTTTCCCTTTTTAACCAACTTTGTTCGATGTTTTCGAACACTAGCAACACTCGTCCCGTTGCTCAGATATGCCCTTCGGCAGTTCCGTCGTGCCTGTCGTACTCTTCCCGACTGAGTGTAATCGCAAAATATGTTCAACCGTCTGGCAATGTTCGGGAACTACTCTTCTGCTTCTGGTTCTTCGGTTGGCAAGTTGCACAATCTCTCCTTTCTTTCTTCCACAGCAAGGAAGCACACACCGGAACACACCTTTACGTCACACTATCTCCCACCAACTCCGTGCGCCCGCAGCATTCGTTATCTTCCTTCACAGTTGCCCTCAGTTCAGGAGAACCTTCCGTTGCCTTGCTGCTGCTTGTCCTGTAGCAATGGTGTCTCCCCAGAGAACACAGCATGGGAGAGACGTTTTGCCAATTTTACCGGACGTTACTGCGCCTCCGGAGGTTCGCAAGCTATAACAAAATAATGGTTGACTCTGCTTAATTCTACTCCCTCGCACGGCTTGAATCAGATGCTGCTGCTGCTGCCTCTGTTATCGGCACTTTGCATATAGATTACAAAATCTGGTGAAAGCTATTGTGCGCTCCTTCTTACCGGAGACCACCCGCTGCCGACCAACCGACCGAAACCGATTATCTCTAGGAGTGTGTAACGATTACGACGATGTCCTGCTGCTGCTGTGCAGTTGTGCTGCTGTGTTAACAAGCGAAACAACCACGCCAACACACCTCGACTCCTTTTTGCAAACTTCGTCCTTCTTTCGTCGATGTCACCAAGCTTCTGCTGTTGAGAGTTGTATTTTTTTGTCGCTCCGCCAAATTGCTGGGGCGTTGCAATCCTTTCGCAAACTGAACACGGTCCACTCCGTACGTACTTGAAGGCCAATCAAACAAATATAGATCACGGCACACTTGTATCTTCCTTTTCTTACATAAATAACCTCTGGAATGGAGGATCTCTTGCACAGTGCTATAGGTGGGATAAAAATATAACTTGTTTCCCCTATGTCTGGATTACGCTGATTTTTTGTTGTATTGTATCTTTCTAGATTTCGATGCGTGTATACACGCGTCCGGGAGGCCACACTGGTGTAGATTTGAAACAATAAACTCACACTCGATTTTTCTTTTCTTGCCGAATGCCTACTTCTTTCTGTAATACAGACGAAACCTTATACGGCGGAGGTTTACTTTTCGTTCCGCCACTTGCGATACACCGAGCAATACTGGGTGGCGCGCGTGTAGAGATTCGATGTGTTTGGGTTGCTGTTCTTTATCGTAAACTGGGACAAACTTCTTCCTGTGCCCCGGTTGCCCCTTTTTCAACAGTCGCAGTGCAAGTCAGAGGACGCTTATCAGCAGTACTACAACATGACTTCTTCCGATTGGATACTTGAATGACGTGGTGATGTGTGTAAAGGGTGGTGGTGTGTTTTCGTTCCCTTTCAGTTACACCATAAACACACATGCAAGCCAGCAGCAATCAAATCAGTGCTTTGGCCCAGCAATGTTCTGCAGGAACTTCAATATTTCTTCGCTGTTTCTTTCGTGATGCACAGTATCCGTCTATCACACGCTTGGGACTCTTGGGACCGCCACTCTTAACGATGGTCTCGCTCTGTTGCTTATCGACGATTTGATTGCTGATAACAAGCCAGTGCTGACAATTTGCTCCAAACATATAGGAAATGCTGAATCAATTATCGAACCGTGATGTTGTCTGGGTTTCAAATGTCGGCGTTGTTGCTATTATCAGGTACATGCCGCACAAGTCTATTACGGGGTCTCCACTATGATGCAAGTTGCGCGTAGCATGTGTCGTAAACGAGGGCCGATGATGAGATACCGGAAAGAAGCTTTGTATTGCAACTGAAATAAAAATATACCAAATTAGGGGACGGCAACACTGCATCAACTTTCCGAGTTCCATACTTTACGGTAAGGATGCCGTTTGCCTTCTCATTTGTTTGTGAATGTACTGTGGAGCCTTGCATTTTCTTTGCTACTTTTGGTACCATTATATTTTTAAATGGAAATATTTCTTGATAATTGTTTTCGCCATCATTTTTACTGTAAAAAAGTACCCAGTTGAAGAATCGATAGTAAAAACTGAAACAGAACTCCGTAGTTCTGCACATTAATTCCGCTGGGAAAAGTTTGAGACGTGCAACTAACGGCTACCCAACAGCTCTTTTTCTCCAATCATTGAAGCACGATTCACTCTCCGCCGTCCTATTTGCAGCCTTAGAGCGGGAGTGAATACAGAGAGAAACACATCCCGAGGGTGGAAAACGCAAAGATTCCTATTGCCGCTTGTTAGTAACGGATGGTTTCAGCCCGCTGAGTCGAACGAACATGGCAGTTAGTAATTTGGAGGGGGCGAATTTCTTCTGCTAGCACCAAATTTTAGCATTCGAAGCTTTCACTTCATTTTTTGTATACTCCTACCAACTACAATCTCTTTCCCAAAACACTCTTTTCCAAGAGTTGCTTCCGACTAAAGCGTGCCATTCGGTTATTGATCGTGTTTGTCCTAGACAGATTCTACTTTTCGCGATATTTAGCTTCTTAATTTTGCCAAAATGTTGTGAGGTTTTGAATTCTGAACTTTATTCATTAAATAAAGAATTTACAAAATGATATTTCTTGGCCAAGATACAAGTTGTCCAAGTGTAGCAGATAGTTTTCTCTGTAAAAACATATATAGAGTTTCTGTTTTCTTCTTGTTTAATTCCCCCAATAAGACTGTATTAGATTCACTCTGTACCAAAAGCGGAATTTCCAACCGCAACTAGTGATTGGATGCTGATTGAATCATGTCAGCAGTAGCAGATATACCTGTAATTTTTTGTTCAAGTTTCGCAGTTTTTTTTTTTGTTATTACGAACAAACCGCAAAAATAGAGGGAACTAATCTTTCACGTTGTTGCTACATCTAGCACCGTGACGTCGACCCAAACTGTAGGACGCTTCACCCAAGCCGAGCTCAATTTGTGCGAATAAAAAAAAAACGAACATAGAAGACGTAGAAAAGTAGAAGACTCTTAAAAAATAGAAGACGTACCAAGAAAGTCTCCGTGTCTTCTCGTGACTACCGGGACTATTTACCCGCTCCAGCAGAGTAGGTTCATTGGACTTTTCCAATGGCTAGTTCAGCAGTACCACGATCCAGTGCCGCGTAAAGACTGTGATTAGATATAGCCTGTCTCACCACACACTGGGCAGCAGCGGCTCTAACGATTCGTTCCCTGCTGGAGGAATGTAACAGCGCTCGGGCTAGATTTTCTGCTGCTCACGAAAATGTAGCCCGTGCCCCACGTTGATAGGGTGCTGCCACCAGAACAAGCAGGTAGATCGAAAATCATGCAACATACTTCCTCTCCAACCGCTCACGAGAAGCACCAGCAGGAACCAAACATGGACACACAACAACAAAACTGCTTTGCCCAGACGCGGCTGGAACCGTGCCAAGAAGCTTCTAGGAAAAACCGGTTGTAGTTGCTGCTCAGGGTTGGTCTCGCTCGGCGAAGAGCAAAAATGTGAGGGATGGTACCGATAATTTTCAACATAATTGCACCGTGTACCACACCGACCTGGGGAGAAGATGTTCGATGTTCGAGTTGCAGGTCGGGAATTGCTGGTCGAAGAAGACCACTGAACTGGACACAACACGATACCATTACGCCCGGCACAGAGGAAAATATTAAACGAACGCAGTGAGCGGAGGAGTGTTGCTTACGGGTTACGGGATCTTGGCCGTACGAGAAGCTTACAACATCAAACCTAGGATAAACTAACACGTCAGCGCAAGAAGATACGCCTAGCCCGGCTAATGATGGTGGATTTATTCTCTGCGTTTGCGAACAACAACGTGAAGCGGAAAATTGTTCAAAACCGCCGCCGCCGTACGTTGATTACGTCTTGTTTTGATTCGTTAGCTAAATATGTAAGCCTCGGTTAATGGAAAATAGACACGTTGCTAGATTCTGCAACAAAATTTCATTTTCAAACTTTCCAGTTCAGGCATAATGTAAATAAAGAAACTATAAATATATATTAAATCACCAAGTTCCAACATCTTGTTACTATCGAATACAGATCAGACTAGTGATAACTTCAAAACATAAATTTCAAATTCCTGCAATAGTTAAGCCTATCACATGATCAATGGAGTTTGCTCCAACACTGAGTTCAAGTTCAAGCAACTTTGATGCCGGCAAAGACACATACACCTGAAGAGGGTTTTCATGTTTCATTTCTTAATCTATTGTTGCGTTATCAGGATGAAAAGCTTTCACTTCGCCTAAAACATATGTTAATTTTCGGGTGAGCTTTTCCAGCGTACTTTATGCTCTCGACAACCGCCTTTAATTGCATCCAGCGGAGATTAAATTAATTTTAACAATCTCGTTCATTTTAAGAGTTGTGCCGGTTGGCTGCTCTCGCAAATAATGCAATTTTTCTGCATATTTTGCTAAGATCAACTCTGAAAAAAAACCCCCCCGAACAAATTTTAACGGCCCATCAAATAGAAACCAAGCTTTTCCGAAAACCGTGTTACCACTAGGGCTAGTTTGCTTTCTTTTCATTTGCACATACACTGATTCGATCATCGAAAGAGTTAACGTTGCGTGTCTAAAAAAGAAATGCTCACACCGAAACGCATTCACATCTGGAACGAAGATGATGCCGACCAACCGGCCGGCTCACGCGAAACAAATGAAGTCTTTCAAATGCGACAGGAAAAATGAAAAACAACCTAACAGAAGAGAAAAAATGCTTTAAAGATGAAACACACGCACGCATGAAAACTATTCGGCGACTTTTTGTAAAGCAGAGAGAAAGTCTTTCAAATGCGACAGGAAAAATGAAAAACAACCTAACAGAAGAGAAAAAATGCTTTAAAGATGAAACACACGCACGCATGAAAACTATTCGGCGACTTTTTGTAAAGCAGAGAGAGACAGAGAAAGAGAGCGGGTGAAAGATAGAGACTGCACGCTACAACTGCCTGGACAGCAGCGAGGCATTCCAAGCTCGCAGCAACGCCTAAACCAACCGGATGTTTAGGTTTGCTTTTTCGGGGGATGTACAAATTGTACAGTAAACAAGCGTGCTCCAAAAATGCCATGCATTTCTCTAACTGTATATACCTTATCATCTTGCAGATAGGTGACCGATAACACCTTTCTTATCTTGTAGCAGAGCATGCAACGTATTCCAAGTGTTTTCCTCCAAAAATGCAGCCAACCATAATTCTTTAAAGGCATGTTAAACTTTGGTGCGTCTTGGTACGATGTCAAGGTACTAATAGTTCTTCAGAAAACATTTATACCACCCAACAAGAATCTTTCCCGGTGCAAATTAGAAACCACAACAAACCCTTGACTAATAAAGACTCACGCGCTTGGTGCGCTACAAGTCGGTACACTTTTGTGCAATTTAACGCTCTGATTTAGATTGGGGTGCAAATTGTGTTCATTTCCGGCACAAATACACACCAGCACGACGAAGGGCATATACGCGTGTGAAGGGAGTTTTCAAAGCGTATCAGATTTCGAATGCTTGCGCGGCGGTAAATTGCTCATGTAAGCGAGCTCGAACGAAACCGAACAAAAACATGTGCAACTGTAGTGAAAACACATACATAGTTTACCTTCGTTTTTCTTTGTTCCTTTCATTGGTAGCCTCCAATAAGTACATTTGGATTCTAATTACATAAAAAAATCCTTACAATTTGTATCAAACGTTTAAAGCCAAGGACTGACTAAAGGATGAGGTTAGGAATGTGGATAAAAGTGAACTATTATTGTTTAGTTAAAGATATTTTAATTGTATAGTCATGGTTTAGAAGTAATTTCAAGGTATACCAACAAATGGTACATTAACACCCGATAGGCTGAAAGAAACATCCTGTTGTTTTGCAGAGTTCGAAACAAAACAGTGGATGACAGGACATGGCTTGTATCGTGTGCTTTTTCGAGTTTGAAGAGGATGTGACGATGGCGACTATCATCGAAGATCTACACAACTACAAATGATCAAAACACATATTTTCCATCAACACATTTCCTACCAACTACCGGACCATTTCTTTGTTCAATTTTATCAAATTGGACTCGTGCCAAGTAAGTTAAAAATGAGACAAAAAGACTCATAGTGAAGTCGAGTAGACGATTTTCTTGTAAAGCACAAAAAAAAAACGCAACCCAGGATGGAAAGTGCCGCCAAACGAGAGTGCACCACATAAAACACTACCGAGGAACAGAGACTCTCTTGCACGAACACTAGACTTTCACTTTCGCACCCAGTAGTAGAGCAAGGCACAACCCTGAACCATATAGACTCAGGAGTAAAAGTTTTCCGTTTTCCCGAAGAGTGCAAAAGCAGCTGTATACCGTCTAGACTCCAAAGGGAAACGGCAGATTATCTAAAGCGAAGCGAGTGCCGGGAAATCGCTTTTGAAAGAAGAAGCAATTATTGTGCTTTTCACTTCACTGCTCCCTGACAAAGTATACTACTAGTTGCTCACTGTGCTAATAATGTACGGACTACGGAATTCATACACTCCGGAACCTGTTGAGCCAAGGCTTGTAAAGCATGAAAAGTCTCCATTTCATATCCTGAGAACAAGGGAAACTTCCAGGATATAGCGTTCGCTTTTTACGGGAATGATACACCACGATACGGTAAGGCATTTTTCGTGTCCCTAGCATTCAAATTCACGCTACCATGTAACGTTAAAATACTGTAAAGCATGAAAAGTCTCCATTTCATATCCTGAGAACAAGGGAAACTTCCAGGATATAGCGTTCGCTTTTTACGGGAATGATACACCACGATACGGTAAGGCATTTTTCGTGTCCCTAGCATTCAAATTCACGCTACCATGTAACGTTAAAATACTAAGGTCATTGTCAGTGAACTACATGATTCACTTGCAAAATCTCTCCCATTTGTTACTGTGAACGCAACGAGATTCTATCTGTTTTCCGCGTACAAATTGATTTCCCTAGTAAAATGTCCTCTCTTGCTTGCTGAACACCACGCACCGAAATGGACAGCAAACAGCAATCGGAAGCAAGAAACAATCGTACAACAGCAGCAAGCAATTCAGCCAAGCTTAGCCCTAATCCTGTGGAATATCCCCGGTAAGCTTAGTATGGGCTTATCATTTGTGACCATACCTCGCCAAACATCAAGTATCTAATTTTATTTGTGGACAGAGTTATTTTTTTTGCCTGTTCTCTTTTCCTTTGTACATTTTTATCATTATTGCCATTTCTGGTGCTTGATGCGGGGCCCCGCCTATGTTTTTCCAACGCCTTATCTCTGGCTAAATGGGCTATCGGATAAGCTTGTCGAAAAGATTGGGCTATGGCGTACACTATCGTTGTATTGACAACGACAAGGCTCAGTCACAACACACACATTGCACGTTTATACATCCGGTAGGGTTTGCTGATTATACTTTCTCCTGTTCTCGAAGCTGAAGCTTTCCGGTCACAGCGAGACACATACAAACACACGCCACACCTTTATCGTGGAAAGGAAACGTGCAAAACATTGCGTTATCATGTGAAGGATGATGACAGGTAGCAAAATGAAGCGGGGTTTTTTAGCTGGAACACGTATTCTCGCTCATTAAATCGAGAAAAACCATTGGTCCTGAGTGGAAATCCCGGAAACATGGGCCGGATTCCGGTGTGATAACTGGTAGTTATCCAACGGCAAACCGATGTAGCAACGCGGATTCAACATAATGAACAATTCATAGCAACTAGCGAGTTGGATTCCCAGCGGACACAACTATCGCGATGTCATGCACGGACCGGGAATTCGTCCTTCCGTTGGCCGTTTAACAAGGAAGCCAAATCGTATTATATGTACGACCAATTTTGTTTCATAAACATCCACATATTCTTCGAATCGCCGTAACCAACCTTTTGGTGAGTTCTTATTATCTAAATATTAATACCGTTGCTAACTTACTAGATATATTGAGCCTTAAGAACTTTAATAAACTCGGGTCCTTACGTGTCCCTTAAAGCTGGAGGTTTTCGCTTCTCATTTCCTACACAAATATGCTTATCACGCCCTACTTCAGCACCATTATACGGCTGATCATAAAGTGAACCGGGCTAGTTCTAGAAACAGTTCCACACCTTACCCATCACACCGACTACTCTAACGGCAAGCCCAAGCACCGGAAAAAGATGTCCATCGTTGGGTGTGCGGAAAGAAAAGTGGATTCATCCATTAGGGAACACGACTGCGGCTCTTAAACAACATTGTGCGATAGTGGTGTCGTCGAACGCATAGTACGGGCGGGAGTTGTTTTTTTTCTCTCTTCCTTTAAAGGTAAATTGGTCTAGTCAAAACATTCATTTACTTTTCCATCATCGCGGCGAACGATAAGCATAAGATAAACATCATGATGATAGGTGCCGAAAGGCATATCGGGGCGTTACTACGGAGAAGCGAAATGTTGACAATGGCCAATTTCGAGGAAAGATAAATTCTTTCAAACACATTAGCGAAAATTGTGTTTCTTTTTTTATCGTTGATAAAGCGAGCAAACAAAAACCACAACCATTAATTCGATTAGATGAATAGAACACAATATTTTACACCAAATTCTGCGTAATTCTAACCATTCCTGACTAGCTCCGAATATCTAGTCCTAGGCCGCTAGTATTTAGTCCTTTCAAATATTGTTCCGATGACTGTTCGCTGCCAACTATATTGAATTAATTAAAAAGGAATTGATCACATCATGCCGCTGCTATTCCGAGAAATTGGTATCCCCGTGCGCGTTCGTTGTGCTTCAGGCGAAAAGCAATTTATTTCACGATTTCCCGCTCACCGAACATTGCTCACTAGATTGAGGGTAATGTGCAATAAATTAAATCTTTATTGTAATAAGCAATGCGTAGTTTTGGAAATATTCACACAACCATCCGGTTCGGGACAGCGCTAACTAAACTTCCGATCCCGAAACTTTAGCCAGCACAACAGCGTACACGCGAAATGGAGGCGCCTGGTACGTCATCAAATTTTCACCAGTATGGCACACTAAATGCGTATGCCGTGTCCTCCGACGTGTTTCCCCCGCTTTCTCTATCAGATGTGTGTGTTTGTGTCTGATAGTGACGTTGGCTAGCCACGTTCCAAGGAGTGAAAGGTGTATGTGTGTACGCTTGTGTACGAAGTCACCAGGCGTACACAACCCAGGGAACCGGAAGGACGCGAATAAGGCCGGTAGATCCCTATAATTTATGCAAAGCCAAACTCATCTCACATGTTTAATTTGACACAGCCTGAATGCATTATGAGGCGCAGACGAATCATTTACATTCGCTTCCCGCCTTCGCAGCCGCTCTCTGGCACTCTACTGCATGACCTAAAATACTCGCAAATCTGTGAATCTGCCCCCCAAAAAAAAGCTGACGAAAGCGCACCCACAGTCACCGTAAAAGTTGGCCGGTGTGTGGACGGAAAAAGCTTTCATCCGGGTGACATTGTTTCGGAAATAATTTGCTTGATTTCTACACCGCTTATCGTGGTTTTACGAGCGATGAGCGTACAATCTAGTAAATCTAGCGCTTAAAATATACTGGGCCAACACTGTAAGACTTCTCTGCCTGCAGGGCAATGTTTTCATCCGCACAACCATTGCGAAAGGATGATGAGGCGAGCAGTACAGGATGTGGTAATATGGAGCGCTGAGATGTAATATTTTTAGCAAACTTGGGATGCAACCGTACGAAAAGCTTCATGCTGCCATTATTTGGTGCGGTTGTTTCTGTGTTGATCCGGGCCTGCACACAGCACGAGGATGCACACATCAATGTTTGTGACACACGGAAACTAGTGTTGGACCGGTTGTGTGGTTGCGTGCGAGAGAACAGCAACGACAACGATAAAAATGGACATCATCTTTCAAGTGCTGGGGTGGTACAACATCTTCTGTATCAACAAACCGGCCCGGAGAGGTTAAAAACGTACTACACCACTTTATATATGTTTTGTATTCGACCGCAAAGAGTAGCTAGCTGTTGTGGCTGCCTGCAACTTCAACGCTGCACACCAACTATAAGCCGGGAGTTATTTTCGACAGCCTGAAAGAAAACAATATCCTTTTCCGCTTTGCTTTGAGCGATGTAAGAATAGAATCAAAACAAAACTTGCATCTTGCATCCACCAAAAAAGGGCAACAACAACACTGCAGAAAAGTGAAGAGTGCACAACAATACGGAGGACATGACGTGCTGGCCACATGCCAGCAGTAAGGTAAACTAGAAAAGCCTGCAAGGATAAACTGGATCCTTTTCACAGCCACAAGCACACTCTCGGTCCAGAGATAGTCGGGTCCGGAAGGGTAAAAATAGAACCTCAATACACTCCATGTATGTCGCTTATCATCTGAGAAGCATCTTCTGCAGGATGTAGTCCTGTGTTTTACCAGCGTTGGACATAAATTGTCACAAAATCATACATAATATCATCAAAATGCAACAGAGTAAATTGAGCACCTGGTTAATATAGTAAAAAGAGAGACTCTTGTTGGGACTTAAATTCGAAGTACAAGTTTCTAGTTCTACCAACTAAAAGGAATGCTCTCAATTTCTGAGTGTCATAAATTTTGAGAATTAAAACGAAGATGATGATCGCCTCCAAGAATTCCTGAACATCGCATTCGCTTTAAAGGTCATAATTTATTCAAACAAGCTCCAACATCCTTTCGTTGATAGAGCGTGTCCACTAGGAAGGTCTTAAGACAGTAAAATCTGTAGAAAGCAATTCAAAGTTTCTTCTGCAGCATCGGGGAATGTATAAAAAGCTCCGTCCTCTACTTCTAGCCACGCTCTATTAGAACCGATAGTTTTTCTTTACCCCATGTAATTGGAATCTCCATCGAAAGGACGCACCAGACGAACTGCGTAATCTGTAGGACCAGTTGAGACTTGAATGATGGCTGATGAGTGAGACGTCTCCGAGACCACAAAGCAGAAGAGGCGCTTGCCATGGTGGAGTATGGTGGGAGATATGCTGTTTGCATAGTTTTGTCTCATGAATCGTTGATGAAGTTCATCCACCACCAGATATGAATGCGGCGTGACTTGTACGGCTTCGAAGCCATTCTTTACACTGATGCAAAGTTTATCCCCGTGCAGGCCCCCATCTCACGCCCCAGCCAGTTCTGAGTGTGCTCCACTTCTCACAACCAACTTATCGTCACTATTGGGCATCGTGTGTAGGCGTATGGTACACGGGTGCACGTCTATCAGCAAATGCCTCTTCTAGCCGTCTTTGCAATGCAAACAAAGCAAAACACTAGCCGCCTCTGCAGCGGCTACCAGCCAACCAGCACACGTGGGGACACAGCCTGCCATTGATTCATCGGGAAGTGGTTTCTTTTCTTCTGCAGACGACTTCATTAAAATTTATAATTGAAATTCTGTCCCAGACAAAAGCCGGTACACACCAAAAGATTGTTCTACACACGGTGGGTTAGAGAAAGCAGCGAAGAACGTAAAACTGAAAACTACGGCACAGCAGTACGGTAGGAGCGACCATCGTTAATCGAGTGATGAGTTACACGGTCACAGTACACGGTTTATGGTGTATCCTTCCAAGTAACTTCAACCATCCGCTGCTTCAACCAGTTGAAACATTCGCCCCGGTCGATCACTCATTAATGCCGCGCGGAGATGAGTGGGATAATCCCCCACGCAGTGCTTTAAATTAAATAACAAAGCTTAATGGGACTTACGCACCGTTGCATAATTAACCAGCGTACCACCACTATATATTGAGTTGCGATCGGGGTTTCCATAAAAGCGCTAGAAAAGCACCGCCGCCGCAGTTTTGATGAATAATGAGTGAGAGGAGAATCCCCGGTTGCCTGATTTGTAAAACCTTTCTACTTATCTCCTTCGGGGACTTGGGATGGTGGATTGGAGGCTATTGAACATACATTTGCTCCACATGCACAGCAGCAGCAGCCAGAGAGGAAGGATGATTAGAATTAATTTCCCAATCTCCTCACGGAATCGTAGTCACTAGGCACCGAGGATTTCGCGAGGAGTTCGTTCAACTAGGTCGTGCATAGAATAATTATATTTAAAGCTCATTTAAGTGCCAATTAAAATGTAATGTAATTGTTATTCGAAATTGGGATAAACGATTTTTAACTACGAACGGTGATGCTCGTTAGCTCTTAATTTATGTTAACACATGCCCATTTCGTGCGATGCAGGGCATGTATTAGTAAATTAGTGTGCTGCTATTTAAAAACCTAATCTCTCACTGCAATGCACTCAGCATCAAGGCAAGTAGACGACAGAGCTCAGTAAAGCAGATTTACTTTAAGCACCAGAATTGGTTCATTGATTTCGACGTAAAAGGACGTTAGATTGAAACGAAGAAAAAAGCCCGAAGCTGATGCTATTCATGGTCCGTGCGTGCTCAAGAAGTGTCTTCCGGGAGTTCCTTTCGGCATAGCATCACACATACAGAGCGTTCCACACTTCATGTTCTCCGGTTCCCTCTTGCTGTACAGTGTTGACTCTTGCTCTTCACTACACTTAGACATTATCGTCGTCGTCAACCGCGTCCACTTACGTCAATCGATCGATCGACCAAATGAGCTCTCTCCTCCACAGCAGCAGCAATCTAAGCAAGGGACAAGGAACGAAACGAAAACTCAAAGCTGTGGCGCCCGTCTAAGCGTCTCGTTTTCGATTCTTTTTTTTTCTTTAGCAGCATATCTTTTGCGTCTCGTGATATCGGAGTCGAAGGCGAACACATTTTCCAACATGATAAAAGTCGCCCACCTCAACACCGTTGGAACGACGACTATTGGAAAATTGTATGCGATTGCCAGCAAAACACAATCCAATCTTGCTCCTTTCTGGTGCGAGTGATATATAATAATGTATGCAAGAGTATGTGGATAAATCCGCTTCAAAAAAGGCAGGAAATTTGTTTCGTTACAAAACTCTTCCGTCTCACGTGAGCGAAGAAGTTCCCCCCTAATTCGCCCAGAGGAGTTTCGTCAGAGACCTAACAGATTTTGACTCGCGCTAACCGAACCCCGACGTTTTGGACGAAAATATCGAACATGTCACTCATTTCCCAGTGCGCTGTTGAATGTGCGTGTCAGGGTGAAATGACGGTTGCGAGAAAAGCCGAAGGAAATTATTGACAGCAAAAAGGTTACCCCGCAAGGCGGGAATGTTTGCGGAAACCCCGAACGGCGAGACGGTGGAAAAATACGTCGAACCCGGGATTTATGCACGACGGTGTATTTTCCTCCGTCGAACCATACCATGGGGATGACCTCGGGTACCACCTATTAGATGGTGTAAAAAATTAGTGCGTGCTCCGTGAGAAAGAGAGTGAAAACGTAATAATGAAAAAAAAGCAAGAAATACACCGAAAAAATATCGTCATTTAGCTGGTTCGACAACTAAAACTTCAGATGAGCACACACACACAAAAAAAAACCAAAACCAAACTAAAAACGAAAAATAACTGCCCATCATGGGCGGACACAATAACCGAAATAGCGTCGACGATGGCGACGACCACGACAACAAACGCGGGCAATAAGGTGGAACATTTTTGCCTCCATTTCGTCCACATGGAGCGACAGCTAAACGAGGACAACACAGCAACAGCAAGCAAAAAAAAGAAGCGAAAATAAATACACACCCGTTTACCGGATGGACGGCGGCGCTGTGTACGGGGGCTTATATTTAGAAGTATATGCTGCTTTTCCGATCACGGTAAGAACGCGTTTTGTGTTTTTCATCTTCGCGCGGCTTATTGTAGTATTGCTCTCCTTGAGAATCGACGACAACGATGATCACCAACGATGACGATGATGTTTGGTGGACGAAAATTGTCAAATGCTGTCGTCAATAGGTGATCCTACTGAGTGCGAAATGGATGCACATATATACACACATACAGCACCTGATTTTGTTATACATATGAAATGTTGTTGATTTTGTTGTTTCAGGTAAATTATCTCGAATATAAAACTAATCAAGTTGTTACAATTTGCTGATAAAGCAAAGAAATTTGAAGTTGAAGTTTGAAGTCACAATAAAAAATGTTGAGGATTTACAGTTACACAATTTTAACTACAATGCGAGATTGTTTAATATTCAATACAGGGTTTAAAGGGTTTCAATTACAAAATAAATACTACATCAAACAAAATACTTAATGTGAAGTTTATAGCAATAATAAGAATTTCTGGTAAGACCTAACAAAGGATAGACACTTATTCCTCTTTGCCTTCCAATATAAAATCCGCTTTTTATTCAACAATCGTTACAGTTAAATTACACACACACAAAAAAAAACCAAAACCAAACTAAAAACGAAAAATAACTGCCCATCATGGGCGGACACAATAACCGAAATAGCGTCGACGATGGCGACGACCACGACAACAAACGCGGGCAATAAGGTGGAACATTTTTGCCTCCATTTCGTCCACATGGAGCGACAGCTAAACGAGGACAACACAGCAACAGCAAGCAAAAAAAAGAAGCGAAAATAAATACACACCCGTTTACCGGATGGACGGCGGCGCTGTGTACGGGGGCTTATATTTAGAAGTATATGCTGCTTTTCCGATCACGGTAAGAACGCGTTTTGTGTTTTTCATCTTCGCGCGGCTTATTGTAGTATTGCTCTCCTTGAGAATCGACGACAACGATCACCAACGATGACGATGATGTTTGGTGGACGAAAATTGTCAAATGCTGTCGTCAATAGGTGATCCTACTGAGTGCGAAATGGATGCACATATATACACACATACAGCACCTGATTTTGTTATACATATGAAATGTTGTTGATTTTGTTGTTTCAGGTAAATTATCTCGAATATAAAACTAATCAAGTTGTTACAATTTGCTGATAAAGCAAAGAAATTTGAAGTTGAAGTTTGAAGTCACAATAAAAAATGTTGAGGATTTACAGTTACACAATTTTAACTACAATGCGAGATTGTTTAATATTCAATACAGGGTTTAAAGGGTTTCAATTACAAAATAAATACTACATCAAACAAAATACTTTATGTGAAGTTTGAAGCAATAATAAGAATTTCTGGTAAGACCTAACAAAGGATGGACACTTATTCCTCTTTGCCTTCCAATATAAAATCCGCTTTTTATTCAACAATCGTTACAGTTAAATTTACCTTGGCGAAGGAAAAACAAAACCTCCTCACCACGTTTGCTACATCTCAACCAAAAGGATGTATAGAAGCTAGAAGTCACAACCCTTTCTCTAACGAACTGTCTAACCTTCATCAACTAGCGAATTGACGGTTGAAAAATGCCAACTAAGCGTACAATTTTGCTTTCCGACACCACTTTTCATCGATATTTTTCCTTTCTCGTTCCAGTGAATATTGAATTTGGAAAATATAAAACAGAAATTTATAGATTTACCCAAAAACAGTTGAGGAAATTTAATCTTTCCAATAAAACGCGTCAGCAGCTTTGTCGAAGAAAAGATGACGCTCTGTTCAAGCTAATAATTTTGTCTTTCGCATACTTTACAGTTAAGGAAAGCTTGGTACAAATTTACCTTGGCGAAGGAAAAACAAAACCTCCTCACCTCGTTTGCTACATCTCAACCAAAAGGATGTATAGAAGCTAGAAGTCACAACCCTTTCTCTAACGAACTGTCTAACCTTCATCAACTAGCGAATTGACGGTTGAAAAATGCCAACTAAGCGTACAATTTTGCTTTCCGACACCACTTTTCATCGATATTTTTCCTTTCTCGTTCCAGTGAATATTGAATTTGGAAAATATAAAACAGAAATTTATAGATTTACCCAAAAACAGTTGAGGAAATTTAATCTTTCCAATAAAACGCGTCAGCAGCTTTGTCGAAGAAAAGATGACGCTCTGTTCAAGCTAATAATTTTGTCTTTCGCATACTTTACAGTTAAGGAAAGCTTGGTACAATCATTTCTTGTGTCTAGTACAAACAAACACCAGTAACCACTCACTCACGATGTCACTAACGGGCCCATCATATATATAAAACAAACTCATTAGCAATCTCGCTTGTTTTACAACGCTATACAAAGCAGCCGAAAACAGCGCGACACGTCATTCATGAGTGGATGTGACATGTATGGTGTTCGCCGCCGAGAAACAGCCCGATGGGAAAGGATTTTGCGCTATGTTTAACACTCAAAAAATGTCAAAAATTTCACGTTCCACAACATTGTTCCACGAAAAACCACCACCCTTCCAGGGTTCCGCCCTTTCCCCCCACAGGGATACTGAGAAAAGACACTGCCCGAAAAGGTTTCTCCCGTTTTCAATTCATCCATCTTCTGGCTGAACGTTTTGTCAGACACTGCTGGTGCTGTGGGATGGTCCTTCGAACGTTTTTCCTCCAATCCCAAAAAGGACTGTTTTGTAAAATCCTCCAACCGCGCGGACGCACATCATAAAACGTTTTGTTTTGGGGGGGGCACACACTTTAAGCCGCGAAAAAGCCCCCGCGCCCATTGGTTTTATGTCCTTCGCAGCGGGACTTAATGTACGGCAAAGGAAAGGAAGCTTTTCCACACGAAACCGCAGACATTCTGAGGCCTCCCGGGGATGTGAGACAACGAGCTTCTGCAAGACAGTATTTTCACGCGCGGTTTAGCCAGGCCTGAACTGGTTTCGCACAAAAGAGACCAAGGGTTAGGATGAAAATTCTTCCAAGATGCTTTTATGTCTTCTTTTCGTCGCTGCATCGAAGCAAATGGTGGGCAGAAAGGTCACACGAGCGCGACTTCAAGTAAAGCAGTGATCTTTTTAGGTTTTTTTCATCGCTATATCCTTTAAAGAAAAAAGAGGTAAGCAGATGCAAATTCTTTCTCCCTCCATTAGTGTGACTGCGGGGAAAATCAGTGGGCTTTGTGATATCGGAAAACAAAACCGAATGGAATTCTTCACCGACGAAAAGACGCAGTCTTTTATAAAACCGTACCTCTAGCTGAGCAGTAAAACCCATCAAAATTCTATCCTCGACCGGGTAGACCGGGAGTCGTTTGTCGTCGTCACGCTTACGAAAGGCGTAGGTAGCCCGAAGCTCAGACAGAAGACAGTAGCGCCAGTTTGCTAAAC
>KZ062309.1:22628-109439 GCA_002091835.1 Anopheles maculatus
ACGCTCTAATGCTCGTTACGTAATTGTGCGAAACGGTGTAAAATGTTGCTCCACTTCCGGTGTGTTAGCGACGGTACGTGGCGTGTTTGCAAACAGTTCTCCGAAAGTCTTCCAAAACAAGGAAGCCGAGCAAGGTGGGTGACTCTCTGCGTACCGGTTGTAAGGGTGAGAGAGCGCATAAAGAGGACAAGTTTACACGTACACATATCCCCTAATGATGCGCAAGATCCTGAAAGAATTCATACCGGGGTAAGAGGCGAACAACTCTAATGTACAAAGACAGCTCGCGATGTTATCCTCGCTCTTTTCGCGTGAAAGCTTCCTACATGTACACATTAGCATCAATTATTTCACCCGGCACAGAATTTCCCAAACAAAACGGAATCTCACAGGGTTTTTTTTATTTGGGTAAAGCCATGGAAAATCGATCAATATATCTTCAGTTTGTTTTGTGTAAAAGGAGCGATATCGCGATACAAAGCACATACATTATGTGGGCTGCGAGCTTTGGGGAGCAAAAACACAACACGTGGATAACCCACAATAACCCCAAGGGTCGCTTTTCACGGCTGCTCATATGTGCGAAAATAAACAAACACTGCTGCGTAGTAATGCCACCGGTTCATTCCACCACCGTCCAGAACAGCGGTGGATTGGTGGATGATGATAATGTTTGCAATAATATTTGGTAATATGTGATGTTTATTATGGTACGGCGGCATGAAACAAATCGGAGGACATGGAAAAGATTTTATCGCACCCAACGCACCACCGGAACTGATAAAAAAAAAGGAACACCCGTCCCAGGAAGACGGGGGTTTGAATGAATGAAAATATATCCACCACATACACACAAATAATTCAAAAACATCCATTACACTGGGAAAAGCTTACAACTCCATCCAATCGGCTCACACGCCGGTGGATTTTTGTAATGGGTGTTTATTTTTAAAGTCTTTCTACAAAGTATGTAAAGACTACCGCATATCCTAACGAGCAGCCAAGGTGAAAATTGTTTTGATTTGGTTCTTCCTCTATCTAGAGTTGAAAAAAAACTGAGGAAAACTAATTTTGCTTCAGAACTCAGAAGGAAAAAAAGAGATACAGTAATGACAATCACATCGTTACTAGTTCTTCTCTCTCTCTCTCTCTCTCTCTCTCTCTCGTTTTTGCTTGCTGTTGTCTGTGCGCTTCGTTGCAACAATTGCAATAAATCAATTTTTATGCTTTTGCTTGGCTTCGTCCACACGAATGCTAGGACTGAGTACAACGATCACACGATCGAAATGGAATAAAGAAAAGATAGATAGACACGAACGGCCACCCTTGGTTGCTGCTTTGCCGTTGTCGTTTGTTGCCCAAGAATGGTTGGGTTCATCCCACCAATGCACCACGGTAGGTGTGTGAGTGTGTGCAAGCCGAACCTTTCGGGTGGACCATCAGCCAACAGTGTTCGGCAGAAAACCGTGCACCGCTGCAGGTGAATATACAGCGATGGATAAAACAGTAAGACTAGTAGTAGTAGACAGTAAGACAGTAAGACTTGGTGTCCGTTTTTTGGTACTTCAAACTTTGGATAGTTAGAATAGGTATAGACATATCAGCGAATTCTTAAGTATTTATCGCAATTTTGAGCCCCAAACTTCAAACTTCTTTATTGTTAAATTTGAAAATTTAAGGAAGAATTGTTTAAGTTGGATAAAAGTTTGGAATAGACTTTATTTTGGTTAGGAAATTCATCAGTATGGCATGAAATGAATCCATCAGTGATTATCTCGTTTCTCAAAGATCGTTAAGAAAGTTTAGTCAAAACAAACTCGTAAACACTTTTACAAAACTAGATGCTTTTAGTGTTGTATCCGGCACTGTAATGGCAGAATGGTTCGCTACTACAGACAACAACAACGTCAGCTAACGCAAACGGAAGACATAGCCCCCAACCGAACGTAGGTGTGTGCGAGGAGTGGGCATTGCCGTCGAGAGCTTCTTCGCGCCATAAACAAAACGCGAAAAATTGCATCCATCGCTCTGACTCGCAACAAATTCACCAAACCTCACTGAGCTACCATAGCACAGTACCAACCCAGTTGAAGCTTACTTTAAGTGCGAGCTAATATAGAGAGGCAAAGCTAAACATAGAAAAAGAGATGTGTGTGTTTGCGTTTTGTGCAGGAATGTGTCAGGAATGGAGCAAAATGCAGCTCAAAAGTCAGCGTCACAGACAAAGTTTGATTGATATTGTGTATAGTTGAGAAATCGGGAAACCGTGTAACTTCTTTTTTTTTGCCGGCCCAAAAGAAACGACAGAAACTGTTGCGATTGTTGAAAACTATTTCCGGTTGCATGAAATTTTAGGCTGTATTTGTATGTTTGGGTGTATTACGATGTAAAGTGAAAGGTACAGTTGGGATCGTAACCAACACACTTGTACCTGGCATTTGGTTAAACAGGAGACGGCTGCCGAATACAAAAAAAGTCTTCCAATTTTTACATTACTCCCCCTAAAAAACAAACAAATAGAATGCTGAATGGTTCCTCTGATCGGCATCGGGAGGGATGGTAGACTGCCGTATCCCAACAGGACCATCCGGTCAGCTATCCAGCGGGAGCGCTAAAAGACGCTGCTTTACACGCTTATCCCAACGAGTTCAAAATGGCGATAGAGATTTGCCACACTGTTGTTGTTGTTGTTGCTTTTCTGCAGTAGTAGCGTACAGAATCCCAACGCGAATCCTTAGTTGCGTGTGTTTTGTGTGTTTTATTTATTCATCCAAATCGTACACAATCTTTTATTCAGGCGTTCAGTTTTCCCCGAAGGATACACAAAAGTCTGAGCGCTGGGCATATGTGTGTGTGTATTGAGCTGTGAGCCCGTAAAGCAACAAGCATGTCTTCAGGATTGTTCCCTTTTCTGTATTTGTCGAATACAGGGTTTGATAAGGAATGTGTGGTACCCGGGGGATTGAGGGAGGATAAATGTCAAAGAAAACGCCACAAAGAAATAAAGACTATTTAAGATATTTGGAGGAGGGAAAAAATACTTTAACGTCTGAACCTCATGGGAAGAATGTATTGTAAAAGCACCTTGAAGAGACTTTCTTTAAAGCTCTTGAAGTTCAAATTGATTATCGTGTTGGCAGCTATTCAATATCTAATCATGGAATATGCTAAGTCCTCAATTGATCAACGCCCCAATTCTGAATACAAAACACCAATTGGAGCAATACATATTTGAGGAATGTGCTCAGATAAATTTTCATTTTCGCTCCGGTGTAGTAGATAATCATTTACAGCAAGCGCGAAATTTCCACCTGTTCTTGCTCCTGTAGCAGATGACTAACAGGACTCATTTTAAAGCTGCACAACGATAAAAGAACATCCCGCCTTTTTTTTTTTGCTAGCTTCACCATAGCTTCACATACTGACACTGAAACTGTGGCATGCCTACGGTGGAAAAGCTTACACAGACTGGATAGCGATTATCCATTCCGATGGTTGGAGTCCCTCTCGCAGCAAAACCTGGCCGGACTATTGTAGTGCCGGTGTACCACGTACGTAGTCTCTCAGCATACTAAAACAATGCGACTAAAAACAGCACCTCTTTTTGCGTCTCCTTGTTACAACTTCAGGCTTCATACAGATGTCTGCCTTGCCTCTTTCAGGATTGCCAGAGAAGAGGCCTCAGCAAAATCGTTTCGGTATGCAACAGCGGGATGGATGTTGCGACTGCCATTTACCCGTCACTTTCACGTACCATAGCTTAGAGCAGTATCCGAGGAGAAGTTTAACTCCATTGTGGTTTTTATTTTTGCATTTATGCCTTTCCCATCACAAGTACCCACAAAAAAGGACGTGGAATTGGAGGTACAAAAAATTTATATACAGGCGACTTTGGATGCGAGAAAGAGAGGGGAAGAGGAAAACCACTAAACCGAGTTGGATTTGACGAGCCGTGTATGTGGAGAGATGACGTTGCCATCGGAACTTCCAAGGCATCATTACTGTATGGGCAGGTTAGACTGTTCTGTTGGAGTCTGCTCTGTTCTGTTGGACCAGCCCAACAAGAGAGATATTTTCGAGATTTTTCCAGCGAAAGCTTTTACCATTCTGAAGGACCAGAAAAAAAATCCTCACAACTGTAGGACGTTAGTCGAGATACAGACGACAGAGTCCGGGAAAGCTTTTATTGTGGTTAATGTAATTGGCGCTCTGGTGGTGACCAAAAAACCATGTTCCAAGTAAGAACGTTGTAATCCAAAAATAATGACTCAAAACAGAGAACCTATTGCTAACATTTAGTGACACATCTTTTTACACAAAACTTTGGATACTCGTTTGCTATTAGCAACGTAATGGACTTTTAGGAAAATTAAACAAGATAAGCTTTCATTCTGGAAATTAAAATAGAAACCGTCGTGACATTGTGTCGGTGATAAAATATGATAAATTATCGTCTGAAGCTTAACGCCACGCCCCAAAGAACAAACGACTTTCTTCTGGTGTGTTCAACTACTCCTTGCGCTCTTTTCAAGTCTGCCAGACTTGATTTATCTTCATTATCGTTTCATAATTTAGCTAAATCAACGCCATTGCGTCACTATTTAATTATCGAATCAGCAACATCGTTAGCAGCTACGGACGCCACACACCCGGGTAAAGGGAATAGGGGTGCAACTTTACAGCTGCTACTGTCAGAACCAGTAGACGCAGGAACCCCCGAAAAAAGGCCGCTTACACGGACACACGTACAAAACAATCTACGGTCAATTCGGCTGTGCCCTTTCGGCGCAACACACCTAACCCAAGCACTGCCACATCATTACAAACGCAATTTCCATTTGCTCCTCGTTGGACCGTCATCATTTTGTTGCTTTCAGCTTCAAAGTCCACCCTCAACCTGAGCACACAGCCATGACCTTGCCGACCGTACCAGAAATCCTCGCGGACTGCTGCCACCAGTAAATGACTCAGACGTTTTCGTGGAAATGTGCCACGGTACGTACCGAAAAACAGAGGCACTTTGCATATCGGAGCCCAACAAAAAAATACTAAAACTAAATCCTACAAACACACCAACACCGGTGTACGAATGAGGGATAATGAAAGTAAAAGATGAAGTCTGAGTGTACCCCATTTTTGTTCTATAACGCGTGTGCGCGCTCGGTCGGAAGAAGGTCGAAGATTGGGCAAGCCCGCGCGACCAAGTATTTCACCGTCCAACGGGCAACACACCGTAGTGTACGCCACAAAAATCGCTTTAGCCACCACAACAGCACGTTCCTTCAACAGGATTGGACCCTTTTTTTTTGGGGGGGAAGGACCTCCACTTCATCACACAAGAGAGTCAGTGTAAGAGCATTCATACGTACACCAGCTTGGCGGCTACAAATGCGAAAACGTGTGAAAGGCACACGCAAATGCTATTGATTGGATATGTATGAAGGCAACGGTTTAGTGAAATGGTGCAAGAAATTTGAACGCCCTTTCCGTTTTTGTTTTGTTTAGAAAGGATAAAGCTTTTTATTCACTTTTTTTTTTGGGAAAACCCTTTTTGGTTTCAGAATTATTGAAAGCATTTCACGGATATTCAAGTTTGCGATATTACGAGAACAAATAAAATGTTAAAAAATGAGAGAGAACACAACAAGTTATATTAAGAAAAAGGGTCTGAGGTTCAGACAGAGTCAAAACAATAAAATAGAATAAGAAACACAACTCCCAACCTTAGTTTCGCATCTGCACACATGATCACTGGTTTCTTCTGCAGCGAATCAATGAAGAGAGAATCAAATAATCCTTTACACGTGCGGGTTTGCAGCCCAACAGCTTTTCTCGTAGCTGCCAACATGTTCTATTAAAATGATTTCATGTAATCATCTCCCTCGCAGGCTGTTTCGTGTGCACTGTATGAACATATTTCAATTGGGGCTTTGAATACAAAAATATTCTATTGAAAATATCGCCGATTTTTTTAAGATGGAATGATAAAAATAGACTTCCACGGTATAGAATGATCCTTTATTTTGCCTTTTCTGTAATTTTTTCTCGGGATATATGCTCAAGCATGCAGCTTTCCTTTTCCACTGTCATGGATTCTCTTTTCATAGTATTCTTAAGACACAACGTCAGCTAAACTGCACAAGACAATCCAACAGAAAATGGGTAAAAGAACAATTCTACAAACACTCCACGATTTGTTGTCTATCCGGGATCCGATGCGCCGTCAACAGCAAATAACAGCACATAATAAGAAAATTGCAATCTCCTATCAAATGAATGCGACTTAGGAATTACTTTTCCACCGAGTCTCTGAAAGGAGCAGCAATCCGGCGAGCAACGGAGCACACGGCATTTTCTCTCTGGAGGCGTGAACAAAAAAAAACCCCCACGAAGAGCAAACAAACTGCAGTCAGATTGGCAAAGCGTGGCGCGGCGACGTTCAATGGCCAAAGTTCATCCGAAGAATAAACATATTACGATTAAAATTTCTCATCACATTTTCCATCGGTGCTTTCGGGGAGGGGTTCGAAAACTTTACCATTTTCCATTTTCCATTTGATGCGCTGATGAGAAAACTCGTCTACACGTGCGCACAAACACACAATCGAGCATGTGTGTGTGTGCGTGTGTAGGGATGATGTGTTTCATCGGATTTAATTAATACGGGCTACGTGTGCGTGTCTCCCCCATCAAGGGAGCTCCAGGAATAGACAACAGTTTCGCCCATTGAACCGATCCGAAACAAAACCGAATCGATAAGCATCGTTTAGCCGTCACCATCATCACAGCCAGCCACAAACAGCGTGCGGAGCTTTTATCAACGCATGTCGAGAGGTGTCGTGGTGGCCATTGAGCGGAATAATCACTCGGCAAAAAAGTTTTCCTTTATCGCGCAGCCCGACCCCGGAGCTTTGTCATCTTTGTTTCCTCGCCGTCCGCCTTTTGTTATCATCCGAATCTCGCTTTAAGCGAGATCAAATATAAACAAGCGCGATCGATGAAGAAATCGAACGTGACCGTAAATGTGACGCTCAAATTAAATATTAGATGTTGGAGGATTGGGTCTTGGTGAGTATTAGAAGAGGGCGAAAAGTAAAATTCGGCGACAAAGTTTAACGTGCGGAAACTTGCATTAATGAAGAGACTTTTCGATGAGGTTGAACGCCTATTTCGGGTCGGATTTCCACCGGCTCGATAGGATATGATTAAGGTACATTGTTTCTTTTTTTAAAAAGAAACAAAAAACTTTTGTAAAAAATGAATTATATAGTAGTAATTGTTATACAACTAACTTCTATTTGTCTCGAGAGGTCTAGGCCTGCCTTTTCTAGCTTTCTTGATCGTCAGTTACCCGTTACTGATAGCATGATCTGCTTATGAGGAAATGATTCCGACAGGATTCGAGATGCTCTCCTGCTGTGTGAAAGACCTATCTGAACTTAAGCATAGTATGAGTAAAGCATAATATACTATCAATTACAGAGTCGTTCACAGTCGTTCAAAAAAAAAAAAAACAACTCCTCGTTTGGAAAATTAATTTGCCTCATACTACCGCATAACACAGGTTCAACCACATAAACCACGCTACAACTAGCATATGATTTATGATCTACATCAACCGCGTCATTATGGGGACGCCTTTTCCACCACCCCCCCTACATCGAATTCTACTTCCGTTCCCTCGTGAAAATCGTGGGAAATGGTGGCAATTTAACTTTCGTGCTTCTAACAATTCGATACAAATTTCTTCACACCAACCAACCAACCAACGTAAAATACACGTCAAACATCATAAAAATGCGGAAGAAAGAAAGTTCAAAATCCAATACAAGGAAAAGGATGTGTACAAAAGAATATTACATTCGAGCAAGGTCGCGGCCACAGTACCGGATTGAAGCACATTGACTTAATGACAGTTTTATCGCTGTGTTCAACGCTTGACACCGACGAACCATCGGCGGAAAAAAAAGATTTACGATGTGTTTTACTTCCACTGGCAACCATCAGCTCCCAAACACCATCAGCGGGAGAAAATGATGGTTGATGGAAGAAAAAAAAATCTTGGGGAAAACTGTTCGATGCTCATCTCATTTAGGCATTAAGGCATACGAAGAACGGTGAGTGGGTGGTGAGAATGTTTGTCGTCGGTGATGAATTTTCCCGTGCTCTTGCGGCGTCGAAGTGGTTATATGCCACTCCGAAGAACCAGAATCTTTAAATGGAAATTTAATACTTTTGAAGCATATGATTTTGTCATTTTTTGATCAGAGAAACAAATTAAACTTGTTCATTAGTTTCTCTCCTTCTTCTTTTGAACCGATACAAGATACTGAAGTACGATGTTACTCAAAACTAATCACTTGTCGAGGAAAAAGCTTGAAATGAAGAAAATTGGGTTAGAAAAACATATCAATACGAACGATCTGATCTGGAGTTAAAATAGAGTTGCTATGACTTCGATAGAGACGGTCCCTATTACTAGATTTATTTATTCCACGCAGTCGTATAAGTTAAATTCTTGGAATGGGATCCGATACCTAGTCCTGTTGTGTAAAATACTGACGCCACTATCATTTAAGCCACCAGACTACCGACGTGTTCATTACATTACATCTGAACAAACTAGTCAGAGCAGATAAAAATAGATTCTATCGTGGCATTAACATCATCGTCGAATCGTTATCTAATGCAAGCGAAACAAACTGAACCAACACAACACAACAAAGCGCTCTGATTGTGGGTGCAATTGCATAGAAAATATCATTCAAATCAAACTGCATTTCAACCAGTAAAAAGAAGGAAAAATAAACGACAGAACTATAGCAAATGCTCAACGCTTAGATAACTACTGTCCGAGCAGCACTGTCACGTTCGATTTAGAGTCGCTCCAACACAACCCACGCTGCTCTCGTGTCGGAGTAACGGCTTTGCTGAGATGCTGAACACAGCCTGAGGATGTCTCCAACAATTGTTCTCCAACGAATGACCAACTGTACTCGACTACTGCTAGTTCTAAGTCGTTGATTCTATAAACTGAGTGACAAAATCTATTTATTATTTAACCAGATTGACGTGTCACTGTGCCGAGCTGCAACAACTCATCCGAGAGAACGAATTATAATAGTTTCCTTCTCAATTCAACACAAACAAAAAATCTACCACAAATCATGCTCTACACAAAGCAACTGATTATTCGAAGAAAACAACTGGACAAATGAAAATCAAAGCCCACAGGCGATGCCGTAAGCTCGTCAAGAAAGGGCGGGCAACAACAAATAGAACTTAATCAATCGCCGGCAGTGATTGCGCACACCCCCACGCATCATCAACATCATCATAATCAAAGTAATCAAAGATGATGGGGCGCGCTTACTTCTTCACTGCAAAGGCAAAACGGGTGTATTTATGTTCATCCAAAGTACCTCCTAAATTTCCTATTCCCTATAACAACCGGTGGGTTCTTTCTAGCACCACCTAGAGAGAGCCCCCTTGGGTGCACTTTCTTTCGTTACTAAGCCGCAATCCTCTAGCCCGAACAGGAAAACGGAAAACACGTCTTATGCAAAGTAGTAAGAGAGGGTAGTTACTTCTGATTACGATTGCTTTTCCATCGGCTCTATCAATAGGAAGGTAACTTCAAACAAATCAAAGGCTTTCCAATTCGTACGAAGCTAATCAAAAACGGCTAAGCAACACAGCGCCGGTTAGACCAATGTTGAGAGCTACCGGGGTGCTATGGCAGGATATTCATGTCATTACGAGAACCCGACATACACACACACGAAAGAAAACTATTTCCTTGGAGACTCAGGTTCCTTGGTGCTGTTCCAAAACAGTGGGTGTAGTGTTTTATTTCCATTCGGTATAATGTGTCCTTCCTGTTTCCAAGTATTTTCACCCGGTATCGGGAAAGCCATCTATATCAGTACAAGCCACTGAAATTAATTGTGTCTGCTGTTATATTATTCATCCATCTCGAAGTCCAAGGATCGAGCTTTTCATCGAGCAAAAAAAAGCACATTGCGGGGCGTGATGAAACCCAATCGAAACCTAATCCATCATCAAATCGACTCGTAATTAACCCGGTATGTGTACCAATCCAACCCATTTCTAACCCGATTTGGGTCCCTTTTTACCGGACTGTTTTTTTTATAGAACACATAACATCAACTGCGAAGGACGTTTAAAAGGCAATGGATTGATTTACTTCTTTTTCTTCTGTGCTTCCTTAAATATTCTTCAAATCCTGCCGCTTAATGTCCTTTAACTTGATTTAGAACATCCGATTAGTGAGCTTAACCGCAGCTAGAACAGGCGATAAAATCCACACAAACGACTGAAACTAATCAAGATTTCGAGGCAAAGGTGTGGCACAGTCGGGTAGAATTGGTAACATTTATCGATCCACAGCCCTTCTTGGCCAAAAAAAAACACCTCCATTTTCTGAATTACTGATAATGTTTCTATGCATAATGGGTCGAGAACATAACATTTGTATTCAACGACCATTGTTCGTTATTTAAATATTCCGAGCTCCTTCTGATGGTGGTGGAAATATTAATCTACTCCAAAAGAAAAACCTTCCCTTTGCTTATTACTGATCCTCGGTCCTGGGCATTCGAGATTCCAAGTAACATTCTAATATAATTCTAACAAAACCACTGTTCCAAAGCTTTCGTAGAACTGTGGATGTTTTTTCTTTCTATTCCAGACAATGTATTTCGGAATTAATGAACGAAGCTTTCGGCTCATTAATTGCGGTAGCCTCACATTAGCGTTCCCATTTTACTTTTCTTTAAAGTCATTTAACAACACCTGCTTTTCATTACTGGTCGAAAGTGACAAGGAAGTTGATAAGCAAAGACTCTAACAGGGGTTAAAAATAACACGTTGATTGAGAGACTGAAAACTCCGAACTCGACCCACTCGAACGGCAAAGCAAAACCAAATCCGACACTCACGGGTTTAACCACGAGTAAAGCACAATCAGGAAAAACAACACTCGAAAGCGAATTGGAACAATGGGATCGATCCGAAATAAAACCACACTTAAGCCTTCCTCTTTCTTACGAAACACGTTGACGAGCGTAGCGAGCCGCGTTACCTGCGCCAGCATCTATACAAATGCTGGTGGCAGGGAGCGCAGTTACGATGGGGCGAAAAGCTCACAAAAGCTTTCACGAATCCTTTGCATAGCAACAGCCAGAATGCAAAGGGGTTGTTGTGTTGTACCTGTTCACGACGTTCGAATTTTCTCGATCCTGTTCGAAATCACTTCCTCTTGTACAGATTTACCATAACCATAGCAAAGAGACTTCCCCCTAACAATGGAGACGAGACTCTGGATCGATAAGCAGCACATATACCTGACAATATTTTCTGTTACAATATTTTATGTTTCCGTACATAGTAACATTCACTGACTGGTTCAAGTGCTTCCTATTCCTTCCTTGTGCTTATCATCACCGATTTTCTATCATCAACATCATCATCATTTTCCCCAAACCTTTAAGGTATGATTGAGTGTACCGGCAAACTGATGCCACTACTCATCTCACCTGGCCATGATGAACCAGCTGACTACTGGTTGGTGGATGAAGAATGGACCAAACTATAATATTACTCCCATTATCAGTCTGCTTTGCGAAGTACGCTTGAAGCACCATCCATTGGTTTCTTGTACAAACCATCATCTCCTCACTCCTTCCTGTCCGTCAATTATTTCCTCTCGATGCCCGAGCATAAATATAATCATCAGCACGCTTCAGTGAGACCCCCATCATGTTCTTTCTGCAGGGTACGTTTACACAAAAAAAAGGCTATACAAAAGCATGAGCGGGAAGAGAAACAACAGAAACACAACCTCAATACAACCTAAGATAGCAGCAAAGCATGAAATCGCATCATTAGAGCGTAACAAAGTATTGAGCAGCAAGTTTGTTGCTATAGATAATATTTTAAGAAGCTTAGTTTATAGAAGAACAATCATTTTCAGTGTTCTTGTTTAATTGATGTTTTGTTTACGAGGGCTGATTTCGTATCTACTCTTATTGTTTTCATACTAACAAAACATTCTTCGCGATCTCGCAAATGTCTTCGATAACGCTCAAGCGTTAGCATCGTCGTCTACCAATCCAATATCCGGATCTTTTTGCCGGAGTCTGCCTACGATGTGTGTTGGACGGTTAAAAAAGACTTAACGAGTTTAGTTATCTAGTACCATTCTTATGACATGACCAGTTCAAATCTTCGGAGCTTGGCGAGTCTTATTCGCTCTACAATTGTGGAGACCTCATGCTTTCCAAAATCTTCTTATTTATCACTCTTCTTTGTTGGCCTAACGACCTCTTAGGTCATGCCTGCCATTTCTGGCTTACTAGACTTATTTTTACCGCATAGTTGGATAGTCAGTCCTCACTATGGAGGAACGACCCAGATGAGACTTGAACCCCGGTCCTGCCGTGTGAAGACCGGCGCCGCTGTCACATCAACCACCGGGCCGCCCGCTATTATCCGCTTATTTATCAATACAACTTGAACCTTTGACTTGATTTTACCGAGAGTTCCTGCGTACGAGAAAGTGTTCCGGACGGTATTCGATAGATAGTCCTGCCGTGTGAAGATCATCACTGCTACCGCATCGACTACCAGACCGCTTCACACATCTTCTTCTTCCTTGGCACTACAACCTCGTGAGGTCTTGGCCTGCTATTGCTAGCTCTCTATGACTTAGTTTTACCCGTAGCTGGATAGTCAGTCCTGCGTACGGGGAGGCGGTCCGCCGGGATTCGAACCCCGGTCCTGCCGTGTGAAGACCGGCGACGTTATCGTATAAACCTCCGGGCCGCCCCGCTTCACACATACGGGACTAAAAATCATACTAAGCACCGTCCACCGTTTTTCCTAAGAGGCATTCGTCAGTTTGTGTCTCAGAGAGCGGCATGGACAGATTTACTGGGACTATAAATGTTCTAAAGATCCCAGTTTCATCCGTTGCGACAAGAGTTCTGCATCGTTTGTTTATTTTACACTTATCCTAAATTAATTTAAGCTTAAATTAACAAACAACTCATTAAATTGAGATACTTCTCCTTTTTTTTTCTTTCGAACTAGTTCCAGCACATGTTCCTGATTTATTCAGGCTGCGCAGAATGTAAAAAATACATTGCCAGTGTTACAGATACAGCTTTGCCTTACTTGCAACGAAAGCAATGAAAAGTAAACATAAACTGAACATCAGCAAACGGTACACGAAATAATGAAAATGCAAGACAATGCATCATCATCATCATTGGGGCTTCCGACTCTTCTTCTGTTCACTAGTTCTTGTTCGCCGTAAGCACTTTTCTAATGCAATTGCAACGATCCAATCCCCCACAAGCCGAAGGAAAATGCAACCGACACAAGCAGGCTGACCACTGAACCAAACCTTCTTACAAACAAAAAAAAACCCCGATCTCCTTCTCACTCTCCCACATACCATTCTTTTCAGGTGAAGCAGTAAATGCATTAAAACAAGTGCATCGGCTCACGCCGATGCTCAACCCCACCTCGCTATGGCTGACTTCGTTCCACGTGGGAGGGAAAATCAGTGTGTACAAAGAAGGCACCACCCAAGGCAGCGAACGGCCGAGAGTAGGTAAAGAATCGAGTGCAACGCGATTTCACTTCCACCATTTGTAATGCTTTCACATTATGCCATCTCTTCGGTGAATGCGATTGTACCTACGTTTTGCCGCTGCACCGGCTGTAGATGAAATATCCGGTGTGCAGTGTGGTGCGCACACACGGCACCAGTTCAGTGTGCGTGTCAGTTGAAATAAAATGCAATTGGAACGTTTTAAACTCGAAGGAGTGAATGATTAAATTAAAAACACACTCACTCCGCCAATGCATTTCAGTTGTTAAATGAAGTGAACTTGAAGTGGAAAAAGCTCTCCCACAACTTTACCATACGCCATAAGCGAGCGTGTGTGTGCAATTAATTTTACTCTCTCATTTTTGCGACCCTTGACGTGTCGTATGGAAAGCAATTTTTAATGCAAAACAAACATTTACTATTTTTAAATAATAAGTATATGCCAAACACAGTACGCACGAAGAGTTCTATTTCTTATTGCGGAATAGCGAGAACATCTCTACCAAGTTAAAGCATTCAGCATTCAAGCTCTCGATTGTTGTGCAATCTAAAGCCAACTTGATTACAATCAACCGACACCAGGCCGGTCCGGAGCATTTGCTTAGTGTAGCACATACCACAATACCACACATATATCCCAGCGATTCATGCTCACAAGTCTTCACGAGCCAACCGACAACGCGCGACAGTTGAATTGAAACAAGTGGGTTTAATAAATTGATTATTTGACAGTTTTTGTGCTACTGTATATGGTCTTCCTTTCTCATTCTTTCTGCTTGGATTTTTGTTTTCTGTCACTTTAACAATGCCTTTTTCCCCGGCCCAAATGCGTATCCACAGCACAGCACATGTGTGCTTAATAATATGCTGGAGCCAACTAACACTTGAACCTTTTTTTTTTGTTACCATAAAATGTACGGGTCTTTCCTCTGTTTTGTTGGTGCTTATTCGGTTTATTTAGTGTTTCAGATACGCACACCAAAACGCACACAAACACTTCCTTATCCGCTCGTGTTTCGATTTTTTCCTTCCATCTCGGACTCTCGAAAGAACAACTGAATACTGTTGTATGGGGTGAAGAGGAATGCTAAGGCAATCGAGATTTTGTGACCATCGACCGTACTTGCACCGTCTACTGGTGTTGGTGGTGGCTAAGCAATTGTGCATCATCAATTCAATAAATGTGTTCTACCACCCGATACACCACACGTACGCATTTTACCCTTCCGACAGAAAGACTCAACAAGGAAGCGTGTTGTCTGCCGGACGCGTTCCAGTAGTCACATCGGCCACAGTCACAAAATGTTTCAATTTAGGAAAGATCGCTCCACAGAGATATATCATTGTGTAATGCTTGTCCAATATTTAAATAGCAAAACAAGCACCAGCAAATTATTATTCGCAACAAACGACTAGTGGGGCAAATGTATATATCTAGGTCACAGTCATTTTCGCATCCCTAAAGAGCAAGTAAACAAATTATGTTACGGACACTGTAACAGGGAAATGTAACATAATTTTATGTGCGGGTGTTATTCGAGAGTGATACAAATTTTACCCTTTCCTTGTGTGCAGTACACCATCACACACTTGCATCGATTGCTTGATCCGTGTGTCAAAAAGCTAACAAACGTCACCATCAGATGTTGGATGGCGAAGTCATCGAGGACGCAAGGGACGCGGCTATAAATTGATGACGCTTAAAATTGTGGTCGACCAGTTACAATTTGTACTGGTGGCCATTCACCACACACACACACTCACCACATAGCATAAAACCCGTGTCGTCGACCGCGCCCCTATCATTGGATATCATCATATGCTGTGTAGTCTAATCAACAGCTGGGGCCAAATGAAAATTGAGAACGCTTTGAAATAATTTCATTTTTTGCACCCGTTATTGGTGGAGTTTAATTGATTTGTTTTGGAAAACTAATAAACAGGGAGCACTATAACTTGTTGTCTATATCCGATCAAAAGCTGTTAGCACCTGACGGGTTACTGCACAACGCACGGGTGGGGACTTGTGTTATTAATGGTTTTATTGTGCCCTCAGAAAACGAATCGTGCTAGGCGAACAATTGAACAACGTTACAACGTTTGTCCAATTTTCACCATTATACCATTAACGAATGGTCATGTTTCGTTTTGGTACGCTTTCACCCAATAATGGTGTATGAAGTGTAGCAGCAGCAGCAGCAGCATGTCACTATTGATTTCCGTACGGTGGTATTCTATCGAGTTGTTTTCTTTCGGTACAATACATTTCGTACACGTTGACAACTTGTCATTAGTTTTGGTTGATTGGGTTTGACGAAAGTTTCCCAAATACTAGAGTAAGGCGACACTTTTACAAGCAGGAAGTTAACCCTCGGTTTCTCGGAGTCACTTTTTGTCGTTTTGATACACAATGACACTTGTTGCATGTACTGCATGATCGGGCAAGACTTCCTTCTATGTGTTTTTGGATTTATGATTTCTATTGTGCTGGAATTACGAGATACGAAAGCAAACTTCAATCGAAAAAATGCATTTATGTCCCAACACTTCCTTTAATTGGTTCATTCATCGTGCAAATCTAGCTAAAACATAGCAAAAAGAGCACATATTGATTTTATCAGCCATTACAACATCCCTAGATACTAACCGCAGTACATTTGTTTTTGTTTTAAACTACTGTGTATAATTTACATACTGTTTGTTTTGCATTTACTGCCCCGTTTTGCATACATATTTGCACAACGCATAATAAAGCACACGTTGATGGGCTCTCAAAACAAAGAATTACAGCGATTTCGCTTGAAAATAACAACGCTGGAATTAATTGATTCATTCCGGATTCACAAATCATGCGCATGATTGAATAATTAACTGTTTGCGGAACTAGTTTGCACGGGATTTATTATTGAAGTTTGTGTATGTTCTACGAAAAAGCTTCGAATGTTGCGGGAAATGATTTTAAATACGGAGGTTTCACGGTTCGCACTAATCAGAAAACAATTGTACAAACAAATATTAATTGAAATACTATTCTTTAAAATCCCTATTGTTCATAACAACGAAAGGTATTAATATGAAGATAGACTCATGCGTAAAATCGCAAGCCACAGCACAAAAACGCCCAACTAATTTGTTTGCTACTGATAAACCCATAAACACGTGGCATCATCAAGAACGGACACAGTGTTGGAACATCTCGCCCAGGCAATGAACGGTTGATGGTTTTCCGGCGCATAAAAGATTACCCGCGACTTAAAAAAAACCCCGTGCAGGTCTGAAAAACCTGAAGAAAAGCAACGAGCAAAATATGATGAACCAGCGATTAATAGTGCCTCGCGCAATGTTCGTGCAATGTTAGCGAAAAAGAAAACAAAACATAAAGTGAGCCCAACGCGAGCGGCGACATACCATGGGATCGGTGGCAGAGCTCCACAAAACTTCCTGCCAGCACCAATCATAATCCGAATGCCCCGGTACCAGCCACTCGGAGGAGGTTATTGGCCTTGGATGGGAAAAGAATACGCGTGAAAGTCGTCCCCATGTAACTCCGAAACGCCCGAACGGGAAAATGGATTATCTGCGGTGTAGCCGAGAAAATGGCTGTGCTGTAATCCCACCGACCATATTCCGGAGGAAACAACGGGGGCCAAGAGCAAGTTGTGTGACAGCATCTTCATGCTACAGTCACCGAACCGGAATCTATTCGTTGGGTAAAATCCGTTAGAAAGCACCTCCACAACAAACGGGACATTAGCCCGTTTCTCCTTTTAGAACCCAGCAACTTCGAAAGTTAAAATGCGCTGATGAACTCATGTTTCATGAGTAATAAATTCCAATTAAAAAACAGATTGATACCCTTTTGCGCACCTTGGACAAGATTGCGATAACAAAGGTTCGCCATTGGCAGTAAAGTGAATTTCAAAATATGGGAAGTAAACCGTGAGAGATGAAATATTATCGATGTTCTGTGCGTCGGAAAATCTAACGAACGTAATGCTACGTTAAAGATTCGTACTCAGTCAGTCACCTTCGGCGATAAAATGAAGGTATCTCCTGAATGACTCAGAAGAAAAGGCTTGGTGAGATATGTGATCAGTGTGGAGCAAATACCTAACATTACATCGCTTCAAGAGGGATCCCGCGACTAGGGATACGGATGGAAGACTTTCGACTAGACCGTGACCAAAAGCACTTGCTTCTATAGACGTAAACGCAATAAATGAATACCTTTAACTCTGTGGAACGTATATAATAAGAGAAAGGGCTGGGTATATAAGAATTAAGACTGTACGTGTAGGGCGACAACTAGGCATAAGCTACAGTAAAACAGTGGATAGAATAGACCTGAATTCTTCATCTACTCCAAACTTAATAACTGTCATATCTGTTAGAGCTCAGTTTATTGAGCTTCAAAAATCTAGAAATTAATCTGTTTCCATGGCTTGTACCAAATTACAGAATCTAATCATCTGAAGCTTTTTCCATGTACTTCAACATAATTAATTAATACAACTGTCTAAAATCCATGACGAAACGATGCAATATTCCACGGGCAGACTTTACTTCTTGGCTAGACAGCTTAAGCTTAAGTCAGCACCTCAGCGTCTTACGCTTCACCATGGTGGTACACGTTCCTGTTCCGAATGGCTGAATTGTTCTAGTGGCTGATTTCCACTTGCACAACTTGCGGCCCCGCACAACACCAGCGGAGAGAAAAATTGCCTACAAATCAAATTCTAGAGCTAGATGCAGACATGCGTACACAGTAAGCAGAAGTGGTCCACGACGAGTGCTTCACAACAAGTGGTCCAACGAGAAAGCACCGAACACACACATACACACACTACAGACCACATACACACACAATCGGTACAATCGCCACGCAACAAGCGCACGCAATGCGTGAAGCGAACACCATCATCTTCAAAGTCCGGTGCCTTTAACCGGCTGCACGTAATTTGAGGATCAATCTTCAATAGTCCCAAAGAAGCGAGATTGAAGACCAGAGGGACAGAGAGCAAGAAGAGCGTGGCTGAGGAAAAATGGAGCTACTCTAGTAGGGTGTGTGTTTGTGTGTGGAGTAAATCCGTGGCGGAATTCAACCACCTTCAAAGACCTGCCACACACACATACAGACATATCACTCACTTCACAGAAGGTAACTGATTGAATTACCGCGCATAAGATGAATATAAAGCTAGCTTCCAAAGCGTACCCCCGTATGCCAGCCCTGCTTAAGCCTTCTCGTGCGCTTCAAGCACTTAGAAACGTAGCTTCTACAACAGCGAAAAAGATGACCACAACGTCCAAGCGCGGCCAACCAACCGTGTGCTATAGGCCTCGTTTTACTGTTAGATTCAATGAACTTTTTACGCGTTCTTTCCGAGCCGTGCTTTATTCTTCTCTATTTCTTTGCTCCACGCTGTTCTCGCTATTTCTCGCGAGAGCTTCAAGATTACCTTTTACAACAAAGCGTAAAGTAGAGAGCGAGAGAAATCGTGAAGCTTTTCTGCTCATTCTTGTCACCCCGAAAGGGGTGTGTGTGGATTCCCCACCGAGTGTAAGCAACAACACTTACGATAGAAAATTTTCTCCGATGTACGATCGGCGTGGACTACTTCTTCGCCGATCCATCAAGCAAACCATAGGAATAGGCGAGAAACAGAGCCAGCCGGAAAAAAAGTAGTTAGAGACCAGGAGGGATCTTGTACCAATTACTGCAACGAATTAACCGACTGTGAAGAACGCAAAAGTGTGGAAGAGGAGGAGCGTAACAACAAGGCGAAATTGAAGATGATGATCAACAAGTTTGCTCGCAGAAGAGTGCAAGCTTTTACAGGAACCGGTCAAGAGTGTTTGATATGTTCTAGCTCAAACAAAACCCGGACAGGGAGGAAGCTGTGGCATAACAACGCTTAATCTTTTGTAGATAGTTACTCGAGAGGGAAAATTTTAACATAATCACTTCTAAACGTCCACTCACAACGTTATCGACGGGTACTTAAAGCTCACAAGTTTAACGTACATTCACAAACAAATGAAAAAGGGCATTGCAATCACGGTTACCGTGAAAGTGTTTCATACCAGACGTGCCAGAAGAACAGAACAATGATAGATAGACCAAGCCATGATGGCCATATGATCCGATCCGAGTTCTTCTCTTCTGGAGCAAACCATCTGGAGTTATTTTTTCACACATAAATCAATAATCACCTTTTCTTTTTGGTGGGTTGTATTTCCGTTCCGCCCGTTCTAGTCCTATAGGCGAAGTTACCCGTCAACGAAGTTTTCACGTGATTAAGAAGCGCAGAGAAGATCTCATATATTCTGCCCCCACCAACGAAATTCACAATTTTTCCACTGCGTTTCCGATTAGCCAGATCATCTGCCACGGTGTGAGTGGGATTCTCCGGGTTTTCTCTCCGTTCGATGAACTTTGTTCGATTTCCTCTACCCGACCGGTTGCATCCGGTTGATGAGGCTACACTTTTGGGGCCGCTTGATATAACGTGCAGCCTCCTGTTAGCTGGAAGGTAGGAATCAACACACACACATACACACTTCTGTTTGGGGATAGAGATTTGATTTTCTCACCCCCGTCCCGGACAACTTCTCAACAACAAAACCAAACAGGAACTTGGAAGTTTTCTACTTGATCCACACACGGACACACACACAAACACACGTCACAGAATTCGGAAAAAATCACTCTAATTTTAGCGCACAACAGAATGCTCCACGGATGGTTAAAGCTTATTTGCCATAGGGCGATGATGATGGTTGTATTCAATTCGGTGGGAATATGAAAACAGCAAACCAAAGCTTCCCGTATCGAAGATAAAATTATGGGGAGGGCACTTACGGATCTTAAAATTTATAACACTCTTAACATAACACACATATAATGGTTTCTATATAAGGAACTTTAACACGATTTCTGTAAGCTTTTCTTTTACTCTCTCACAGCAGTTGAATTCTTAAACTTTGCTGTATCACACAACTCAGCATTTGTTTAAACTTGTATAACCCTCAACTCTATCACACATTCTCAGGCCAATAAACTACTACTACTCACAAAAACACACTGAAACCACCGCAACTGTTTGGAATTAGATCATGCTATATATGATTCATTCTATCCACAAAGCTCTGCAATAAAATAGATATGCATATTAATTACTGGTGCACAAACAAAATCACACACACCGAGCATAACTGTGTTCGCGGCATCAGAGAAATCCATTTGATCGATCAACGATGAATGCATACTCGCGATGAGACTATTACTATTGACACCCAACCTACTTTCTTTTTGCCGGAAGTTCTTTCCACTTGGTTCTTGGAACGTCAACAACAGGAATAGCAAGGCAGGAAAGGCACTAACAAAATTGTTTTCGTGGATGTTACCGATAAATCTACCGGTTCTTCTCCAACTTTCGTTGACCGATTCAATGTTTTCTCCTGCATGACACGCACAACACACCAAAACCACTCTTAAGACAGGTGCTTCTGTAGCCTGTTGGGATATATTGAGACCATCGCACCACACCAACAACCAACGCAAGAACATTGTACAAGTGTGACCCAAAAGTACACTGTTACCATTAGAAATAGCGTTACTTCCTGTAGTTGCTGCTTCTGTTTGTTGTTGCTGGTAGCCATATGGCACACACCTACTTTCGCGCGCGCACAAAAACTCTGTGTTTTTCCTTTTTTATTTTGGGAGGGTTAAAGGACACGCAATCGATGATAGTAAAACAGCGAGCAGTGCAGAGTTGAGGAGCTGGATATTTCGCAAGTACACATTTTTTGAGGATGTATCCAAGCATAGAACGAATAGCACACCAAACGAACGTGAAACGATACACACACACAGACACAGAAAAGCACATTCAAATGTTGATGATCGTAGCAATAATGCTGGAACTTGAATTGTACTGCTTCAATTGCACACTCGAGAGCCACGTTCGTAACGTATCTTCCTAGACTCATGACCACAAGATATTACAGCTAAAAACATTCGTCGGGAAATATCCTCAACTTTCTGCTAGGGTTTTTTGTATTGTCTTACATACCGGCACACACACAAAATAGTTAATAATTACTCGCGCACTGGCAGAGCACTGGGCGAAAAAAAAGGAGCAGTTTCGCCCACAGTTAACTGCACAAAGAGGACCCTCACAAACGTACCGTAAGATGTTGAAGGAAACGCGCGAAAGTGCAACTGCGATTGCACTCGCGATGTAATATGCCACCACAACACAACGCAACACCGTTCTTTCTCCGTACTTCCGTGCGGAGCCAAAAACGCAAACGACCAGTCAAACGTTCCACGACAACGGAATGAAGTGAATGAATTGCGTTTGCTCACTGTGCGAAGCAAAGCCGGTCTTCTGGCACGTTTGACATCCCTGCGCCACAAACGGTTCGCGCTCTCTCGCTCAGTGTTCCGCTGTATTGGCTTCTTTCTCTGTTTGTCTACCGTCTCCGGTTGCGATTACGCATCGGTACGTTGTTGTACGGCTGATGCTATCTCGTTCCCTTTCTCGAGAGAGAAAACATCGTTTCTATGCTCACGCGAGAGTGAGGTACGTGAGCACATCGCGGTTATGCTCGCGCTCTGTCTCATTCTCACACTTTCTCATTATTTACTGGCGGTTTCTTCGTGTTCATGCATTGGCGCGGGTTATGTTTTTCCATATGGTTACAGTAAAGGGCGTATGTTTATGTCGAGTCCGTGGTAAAGTATATAGAGAAAACAACAACCAGGCTAAGGCATCGGAGGAACATTAAGACATCTATTTGTCGCTTTATAACGCGAACACTTCATACATTCTCCTTAAGGTGTGGAGTTGTTGATTTAATATTCCATTGTTTTTGCTTACTAATTGCCAAAAACAACCGATACACATGAAAAACAAAAATCCGCAATTTCATTCCACAGCAAGCACACATGAAAAACATCAATTTATCAAATCTATCTCAACCAGAACACGCGAACATTTAGCCAACCAAATGTGTGCGAGTCAAATGGTTCACGATCATCAACATTAGGATGTTTGGCAGTGTTTGTGTGTGTGCGTTTTTTGTTTCTCCTTTATATTACGAAAGCCGATAAGAGCGGGTGGCAGCATACGTACCAGCAACTGTCACTTGTTTGATGAATTTTAATTTATCTAATGAATCCATTGCCACTGCCGCCGATGATGATGGCCGAGCGCTTGCATCGGGTGTGCTTTATTATCGTCATTTCTCACTGTGTGTGTGTGCCGGGTGAATGTGGGTGATTTCGGGGGCGACTATTTGTTTTACTTGCGCTTAACCCCGCGCGCCAAGTCAGGCTTCCAAAAGTTCTTTCGACCGTTTCTGCCGTTATGCTCAACGCGAGGACTCACCATCCTCTAAAACATGTTGACAGAACGGTGGCACGGTATGGTTCTCTCCATGGCAGAAGCGTGAGTGTGTGTGGCTGATATCTCATCAATCAATTTCTACTTTCTCCCCAACACACATAGAATAATATAGTAATCTCTGCGTGTACCGTGCCGAGAAGTAGTAGTTTTCGCGCTTTATTTTGAAGCTTTTTCTTTGTCAAGATTAACGTCAGCAAAAACAGATTGAACAATGGTAAAGAAAGAAAGATATAATACAATTGTAGAAAGCCATCAATGATCAATCACTAAAATAATTTGATCTGCTCAATTTAAGATATACTCTCTTGTATTTGAAATCTAGGTGATGGTTGTTCTCGCTACCCATATAAAAGATCAATACACATTACATCACCTTTCCCTGGATATCTCGGGACAGTCGCGCCGTGACTTGCTACATTGTACGAAAATATACGTCATCGTAAGCAAATTTAATGAACCGTTTCCGTTTCGAAATCGAGACCATAGAACCGGAACACACATTCGGCCATCGCGCGTTTCCACATCGTGATTTTAAGGTGTTTTTTTCATCTGGTAAGAAACCTAGCGTATCTACCCGCAATCACATACGCTTTGGAATCACGAAGAAGGACACACAAATGCAATTACAATGGTAGTGTGGCGTGCACAATTGGGAACAGTCGGTAAGCGAGATTTGCGTTGGGATTTTCCTCATCAACTCAGAGTAATAACAAAAAAAAAGCTTTCACACACAGTTTTCGAACGTATGCCACCCACCAACATCTACATTCCTATCTTTGGATCGTCACCCTTTTTATCGTGAAAGCTCCATATTTCAGAATTTTACTCTTCTCACATGCAGAACACCCAGAACTCTGTCGTTCCTCTTCATAGAACGGAATGAAGGCACACTGAAGGTGGAGAAAATATACTTTGTCCGTACGAAAAGACGCAGCAAACATCGGCATGGCATAGTAGAGGAAGACGAGTTCTTGCCAAATATTACACCATCGTCACCTCTCGATCGGCGGCGAGTTCGGGAACAACGACGCTATGCGATTCACAAAGGCAATGATCTAAAAGCCAGCGGCTATCATTGGAATACTATCATGTGGAACACGGAAGAGAACGAAACACCTTCCATCCTCGGGGCACGAATAGTTAGGTAACCTACACACCTACGTTTTATCCAGCAGACGAAGCAACTTTGTGTAACCGGGTCGGCGAGAAAGGATAAGAATCGATTTTTGACGTCACAACCGCTCCCTATTTATCGTCACTACTATATGGACCGAACAGGGGAAAAAAAGAACGTATGAAGGACAATCGTCAAAGTTTACAGGTATATCATCTTTCGAAGGTGCTTAGGGCACACTGAGACATTTAAAATTAGATGCTTTCTGAGCATTTATACATTTTTGAGAGAGAACCTCCGGCCAAAGAGTTTGTGAAGCCTTAAATGTCGCCAGATTAGGTTTAAATAAAACCAAATTAACAACATTTAATTGAACCTTGTTGAATTTTAATCTCGATCAATCTTCCAAGCTCCCAAAACACCCGACACTTCCTGATACAACTAAGGACAACTCCAATAAAGACAAAGAGATTCAAGAATACATTGTTCGACAAAAGTCATCATTACTTTACACCATTCTCCTCGCCGACACATAATTTCCCGATGCAAAGAAACACGTGATCGTGCACGTTATAATAATGTCAGCAGCCACCATCTCGTCGCCACGCTTACACTTCGCCCCCCAAAAACCCGAATCGCGCACAAGTAACATCATCAATCAATTGATTTTGAACACTGTTTGTCCATTACCCGTTTGTCCAACGGGTGGTTCGGTAAAGTGGCCGGCTAGTAGAGCTGTATATGTCACCGAATGGTAAACATTAATTGATGCATAAAACCACTTACTTTGGTTACGTAAATGTGGTTGCGCCGTTGGGTTATATAGGGGTTTTTTTGTCTGTACCCAAACAACAATCGATGCAGCCCAACCGAAAACTTGCGCCAATGATGAAGAGTAAAAGTTCTGAAAATGTACGTACCTAAAATGAGAAGAAAAGAAAGAGAGAGAATTAGAATGAGCAATTAGAGCAATAGAGCTGAGTGGATAATTGATTAGTTGTGACATTTACACATAATTAATTGTGTGTATTTATGACTTTTTATTTGCGTTTGCATAAAAAGATGATCGAACTAAATTGATAATCAACCTAACTTAAATTGATTTTAGTTCTGTCTCCTAATAAATTGTTTCGTCTATCTGTGCCTTGTTATTATCAATTTTATTGCTCAAGAATAATGCTTAAAGAACGAACTTATAGCTGTTCGTCTACTGTTTTGACCATAGCTGATCGAATTCAGTTAAAAATGCTCCAATGCTTTGGGCTAAACATAAAATGCAATGATGCAAAAGCCTAACCTTAACTAAATTAAATTATTCCGAAATCGTTCCTTCATATTATTAGGTCAATAAATAAATTTAACTGGGAACTAAAAAATCACAAAAACTAGCGAACACGGAGGTACCTGCGACTAACACACTTAACCTCTGTAATAATGCACCAACACTGTGTGCCCATAATGCATCCGACGACGTGAACAATGTCGTAAAAATGTATCTCCATTACATTGGCATTTGAGCCATATATGCTTCCAAGTCGACACTTGGTTGCTCGAATATCAAAAGCTCTCCCATAAATGGAAACTGACTGGGGAGCGTGGCGTACTGTCGCTTCTTCTCCTCTTTCTACGTTTTACGACCTGTTCTTTATCGATCTAGGTGAGCTGATGCACTTTATGAAATAGAGCATCGAAAAGTGACACCTTTAGCAATGCACAACATGCCTATCATGCGCAATGTTGAAGCGAAAGGCTTATTGCATTTTCCAACTCTCGGAAGGTGTAAAATCATACGCACAGTGCAGCAACAGAGAAGCGTTGGGTTTAGTTTTCAAATACACTTTGGCAAACAGTCAAACAGAGCGCCATTCTAATCGAAATTCCAGTGAATAGTGGTACAACAGATGAAGTTCTTTCCTGGAAGCCTTTTTTGGTTCACCGATTGGTACAACATAAATGCGTATTTTTCTACTGGAAAAGCCTATGAAGGCTTTTCGGCTGCAACAGGTTAAGAAGAATTTGCACTTTATTCAATTAAGCTACACAAAATGAAGTGCGTGCCAAGGAGCCACAGGATTGAGTTGATTGAGAGCGGTCGGAAACTAAAGCTGCCGTGCGTTTACTCACAAGGGATGGTGTGCTGTGGTCGGTAACACAGACGAAAATGAACCATTTCCAGTCGGAAAATGTAAAACGACTAGCCAGATTTAACCCTTACTTATATTCTAGGAATTGTGCAAACGTTTTTCTTTCGTGCTGAAATTACACGACATGATTTTCTTTTCTATTTTTAATCCATCAAAACGTGACTCGTTGCGTATGTGTTAGCTTGCCGGACTAAAATCTTTTTTTTTATCGATTGAATGAGGGAAAAAAAATGGTACTTGTTAGCTTCAGTTATTCAGGAAATCATGCCACGTTTAATAAAACGAGCAAAAAATCATGTGTCCCTACGTGGTGTTCATATGCAACAGGGAGTAGATATTAACAAATGAACGTGACAATGGATTGTTAATAGTTACTACTACGAAATATGAAACCTGCTCACCATATCAAATTAAGTTGTATTGTTCTAAACGATATTGGTAAAACATTAAAATTTTATGTTTGAAAAAAAAAGCAAGTAATTTGTACCAATGCAATTAAAACACACACTCAATCATGTCCATGTTTAGCATAGACCGAAGAATGTTCCTTTTAGAGTTAAAAAACTAACTTTTGTGCACCGTTTTCCACGAATTTGTAATCACCGACCACACACTATTACCGTCCTTGGTACGCGCACATCAGTGTTTCGTCCAAAATTGAGAAAATTTAATTAAAGCACCGTCAACGCCGAATTTGCATTTGACCATCGAATTTGGGACGGTAGCTCTGGGGTTGAAAATGTGCGAAAAACACTACATAAACAAATAAAACACCGATGTGAGGACAAAATTCATTTCCAAGAGTAGTTTGTGATGAGCTTTCAAACACTGTTAATTGTTTGCGATTGTCACTCATCGTGTTTAACAAAATACAGTAATTGATTCAGAATAAATTCGTTTTCATTGAATACATTAATACAGCAAAGTTGATTAATCGGGTTTAGTACAAGTCACTTTGAAACGGTTCTTTCTTTAACGAGGAAGTACTATTTGCCAAAAAATAGGGAGCGTTTAAAGCATACCAACAAAGTTTAAGGACAAAGCTTGTTACATTATTTGCCCTGGGTGGCTCCAAAGCATGTGCTTTAAACGAGTAGGGATTAGTCAAGTGCATGTAGATTGCTGCATTGCAAGTAAAATTTTTTTAAATACTTTTGCCCAAAGCTAAACAAACAGCGAGCACTCGATAGGGTTGAATAGTATTTGCTCCGACAATAAACAGTTCATTTTTCTAGAGTACTAAATGATTTCAGATGCCTAGGGTGCTCTACCCACAATTATGGTGTTTATTGCAAACAAACGAAAGCACGCTTTACGGAGGTGCGAAACATAATCAAAGATTATTACGCTTCTGAACATCCCCTGTGGGCAAAAGGGTCATTTTAATTATGCATTTCAATATTGTCTCTAAAACTTGAAGTTAAAGTTCTGTGCTCTTTTGCCAACGTTTGCAGGCAGTGTAGGAGTTTGAGAATATAATCATCTGAATAACAGACAATGTCTTGAATTTTAGCAAAAGTTATAGCAAGTCGTGTTAAGAGACGTATATTTAATGGAACGAATAATAAGCGTATATAAAAATTCTTGCAAAAATTGTAATTTGTTCTAAACTTTTTGCGTAGAATGGATTATCGAGTGCAGCTTAGGTCGATTTTAAACGATTTTTCATTAATTCCTTTATGTAGAAAAGATTTCCTCATCAGTGACAGTAATAACCTTTAGCATTTAAATAAACTATAATTGGTTAATCTCAAATTTTAAAATTTTACAATAAAGTTGCAAGATCATTACTACTCAAAACGAATAAAAAATCCTATTAATATATCCTTCATATGAGACGTACTGCATCAAAATGGACGACAGAAAATCGATTCCCAACGTCTACCATATGTTTCCGTAACCGAAACATTATCCCCACAGGAAGGCCATCCATTTTTTTACACCCACAGAGTGTGGTGCTGCTCATCGTCTCTAACGTAATCGGTGCAGTCAATTACGAGGCCCTCGCTTCTCGCTTTTATGTGCTACCATATGAAACTTTTATTATCTTGCACCATCCAAACACCCGACCCGATACATCGGAGAGCGGATCGTTTATCCTTTCTTCTTACTGTAGATGATAATATGTCGATGTCTCCTTCAGACATGAAATATATTTCCGTCGCCAACGGAAAAAATGTGCTGGAATCGGATGTCATGTGACGCAGCCGAGCGATAAAACGAATCCGCACCGATACCTTGTTACGGGTCCTATTAAAGACATTTTTGCTTCCTTCACGATATCCTTCGATATTCCGTTCAAGATCCCATCCCCAAAGACAAGATAAATAGAAGTAAATTTTGTAACACACCTTTTCGGGCCGGGAAAACGCACTCCCCTGATATAAATCTCGCACACGTCGTCCACACTGAAGGTCCGAAACCCATCGTTTCGAATATTGCTTGTCGTAAGCTAGGTATCGTCATGCTTTTTTGTTTCTTCTGCGACAGGTGTTGACACGTGTGCGCCACGGTTCAAACATTATTGAGGGCAGCCGACTCGTTTGGCCTTTTCGAAACGACTACACACACACTTGCGCGCCCCCAAATGGCAAAAGCTCTGTTTTATTGGGATCATTTTCCATTCATAAGGGATAGTTCGGTTGCCTACTGCTCTACGCATCGATACCACCGTATCTCAGCAGTATCATGACCCCGGCTTCTCCTTTTGCACCACCCAATATTATACCCATTCCTATTTGTCAACGACCGAGCCGCCCGGTTGGATTTCAACGGCTCCAAATTGTCATACTCCTTCGTTTTTGGCGCTTCAACCCCCCCGGGATTCACACACTATTACATTGCACCCGGGGTCTTTTACGGGTGAGTAAGGTTTACTTTGCAGCTTACCTTTACCGAATAAGCACAACCGAAGATCCATATCGGAATGGGAACATCAGAAACCTCTCCTTTCTACTACCCAAAGAGCAGGTTGAGCTGAAAAGACAACTGAGTGTGGTGCCGCCTCTATACCCACGGAAAACAAACTAATTTCGAGCCATCTAACTAATTAATTTAATGCCAGCTATAAACCATTCCCCGGGTCCGACGGTTCCAGACGCGCAACAGTTCTTCGGTTGCCAGAAGATGGGTTTGGTACTATTTTCTACGTCAAACGATACGTACGGATGGGATGGTAGGCACACGCAGCAGAGCCAGGAGAAGCAGTGTAACGCTAGATAAACAACACCCTCAAAAGATAGTATCGTCGTTTTTTTGTTTTTCGTTTAGAAAATGAACAACGGATTTATTTCATGGGGTGTCGTCCCGATACTAAATCGATCCCGCATAGTTACGGGTGGACACAATTAGGGTCCCTACGAGGCTTGCGTCATTGTTCTAATAGAGGAGCACGGTTTTAGCGTAATATAAATCCTTTAACAGTATTACAATAGCGTCATCATAACTTTTTTGTTTTCTTCATTATTGTTTTATTATCTACCTGAGCAAACAACAATAACTTCTGTCAAGAATTACCAGATCACCTATTAAACAGTTATCAATCAATCAGCCGCAGAGTTCTGAGTCACTTAATCTATGTATTTGTATATTTTTCTTAAAAAATCCTGAACTACAATTTGGTCAAACCATAATGTTTTTACATAGATTTTCGTTCAATTTTGTTCAAGTAGTTTGTAAACTACAAAAAACAACCAACAAGAACTACTAGAATGTTATTGGAGATTAGTAAGAATACTCAAGAAGTTACTAAATAATAGTTGTTGATGTTTAAATTATTATATAAAACTAATTAAATTGAGTAGGAAAAGATTATCACGTATTAAAATTCGTTTGAAGGTCCTTACGGATAGCAATAAAGATTTTCGACGCCTAAGATTTGCTTTGAGACCTGAGCTTTATATGAATAAAATTGGAATACAAAAAAATGATATCGAAAAACAGTTTGTGGAATTCCTTATCGAGTAACTTTGTACTAAATTTTGTTGATCTAAACAAAATCCTTATTTAACAACAGTAAAATACGAAAAGTCTAAAAAGCTCTTTCACCACGATACTGGACGCTTCTCTCCGTTTTACGCAAGTCTCGTTAGTACGAAAAAGTTTTATAATTGAAACAACTACCCATAGAAAGTGCTTCCCGTCCTAGCTTTTCTAGCCAGGGCCAACGGCCTCTCAGCGTCACCGAACGGTCGTCCCAGCTAGAGCAAACCATTGGGTGTGCGCACCCCGAGTCATCATTATCCCTCATTGTGTCAAAGTGGGCAAAGAGCAATAAGGGCGACACTAAGCAAGAACTTATACTTTCTTTAATCGTCAACGCGGTTTCGTAGCGTTTCATCGCTTCAAGCTGTTGCACAAATGTTCTTTAAAAAGTTCTCGAGCAAGAAAAAAAGGACTAGACACACGCAATTTTCCATACCACACAGGATCCTTTTTGTCTTAAGACAACCTCCAAAGTAAAGTGTCGCTAGTGGTGCCATAAATGGTTGGTAAGAGCGGAGGAACTTTCTGTTATTATCAAATAAACAAAAAAGAAAGGTGTGAAGTGGGTTACACCCATGGCAACCAGGCGAAGTCCTCTTTGTTCTTCCTTTTTTATGATGTCTTTGAAGCTGTTTAAACATTTTAACTCATTTCAATGTTTTATCAAAAAAATGGAAGCTTCATGGTAGTAATAAGTTATGCTTTTGTTCTGCTTGCACCATTCTTTTGTATTGTGAAATTTAAAATAGGTCAGAATAGTGTGTTGAAACTGTAAAGACAAGAATTGCAAGTAACTCTACTACAACAGTTAGCTAAAAACAGCATTAACTTTCCCATGATTTATATCAACCACGATCACGTGCACTAGACACGGGGGCCGTACACCATTGTACAGCTTCTATTACTTTGCAAACGAAAACGAAGCAAAAGGTTAAAGCATCAGGTTTTACACCATTTTACATCCACCGGACACGTGTCGTGCTCGATCAACGTTCGAACCGTGACAGGAAGGAAGTTCCTCAGAGAAAACTGATTTCCAACAGGCTTGGAGCTAGCGAGACGTAAGAAAAAAGAAACCAAGTAAAGAAAAAAAACAAGATAAAGCAAAACTTTTTTCCCTTCCCAACACTGGGCAGCAACACTTCTGTGTGTTCGTGCTGCAGGAAGGAAAAACTTTGCCCAAGCTGCTTCCACAACACACCAACTTCCGTATCCTTTTGATATTAAGGTTTGTTTTACTTTTCTAAAGCTTTAAATGTCGTAACCGAAGCTTTTGCAATGCACATTCAAATTGTACCGAACCGTTGTAATGCGATAGCTAAGTGAAAAGAGCAATTCAATCTATTGCTTCTACCTACACTTCGATATTGGCACATTCTTGTCACAAGTTTGTTTGCACGTTCCGGGTTGTTTGTGCGGGATTGGACGTAAGACTAGAAAAAGTTTTCTATGATTTGATCTTTTTGTTTTTAGTTAGCACCGCTTTCTGAACCGAGGGATACATATTTCTTTAAAATGCATTTATAAAGAACAAGTATTTTTTTTATAACATATTCGATTCCTTAATATATTATTATTATTAGAATCGCTAATGACAGCAAACATTTTTTGTTGTGTTGACGTTTTGCTGCTGAAATATTGCTAGCTCTCCATACAAACTAAGAAGCAAAACTTGCAACCTTCGAAAGCATTGAATATCGTGGAACTAAAATCCAAAACAAAATTTGAGCAGATGTAGATGTTTAAAGCATCTTTGACAAGGTAAGAATATAATTTATGAAAGCTTCGCGGTCTTGGCCTGCTGCAACAACCCTCGATATCGCTCACGATCTAGCGCCGTCGTCTGGCAATCCAATATCCCGGTCGTTCTGGCGGACGTAACAACGCCATCACTCCATCTCAGTTTGGACCTACCACGCCTCCTCCTAAAAGGACTTTAAGGGCTGGGTCGTCCGGTACCATTCTCATGACATGACCAACCCACCGGAGCCTGGCGAGCCTTATTCGCTGCACCCTAGCAGTATAGTCAGAGTAAAACTATACGACGCAATCAGTTCCTTCGGAATCCCGACCAGGTTTATCAGGCTTGGAAGACTGGCAATGACCAACATCGCATGTCAAGTGAAGGTAAGTACATAGAAAACTCTCAAGGTCCTTTTTCTTCAATCTGACACTAAAGAGGACTTTGGGAACCATCTTTTATAAATCAATCCAGATCCTGGCATACGCGCATGACATAGACATCATTATTTTGAGGCACTCCTACGTAACTTACCAAAGCTTACCAAAGGATCTAGCAACTTTGAGACATGAATTATGTCCAGAACTGTCAAATTCCTAAAACTGACTCCTTATGTCTTAGCTTCCTATGTGTGGAAGAGAAATTAAAGGCGATCCATCGTGCAACGAATTAGATTCGTCAGGTTTCAATAAGCGAGTCATGCCATTAGAATGGAACCGAACGATCTAATCCTTAAAGTGTTTGGACTGTCTACAAAGACATAGTATTGGTAAATGATTTCATTGTCAGATGAGGGACCTAGACCGTGAGCAGTACTGTAATTGATTCCACGAATATCTGGCAGAAAGTGATTAAAAATCCTCTCTAACATATTGTCAATTCCTGCTTCGCAGATTGCCTACTCATAGGCGCAAACAGCACCTACAACTGTACAGTGTTGTAGTGCTTTTACAACTTTATTATGACGTTCTCATCAGCATAGTATTTATTACATTCTGCAAATCTTTGTTAATAATACATTTCCTACCAACGAACCATCGGTACCATCCTGCATGGGGTATCAGTTTTCCACGAAAATAAAAGTAACAACCCATCTTTTATACCTTTAACCCAATTGCATCAATGTTGCAAATGATGAAGGATGCAACCAGTACCCGCCAGTCACTACACACACACACACACACCTAACACCGTACGCGATACAATTTGCAATACGGTACCAAGATTGGCATTTGGTATGCGTCACGTTAGTTTTTCCATTGCGTGTTTTGACGTGATGCTCACTCTCTTACTTTTTAAACTGAAACCCATAATCTACTCTACACTCTCCGGCCCGACGACGACGGACTGCCTTACTGCAACGGAATTTATTACGCTTTGATTAAAGTCATTGAGGCGCACGGTTTAGCGGGTGTAAAACTTTCAACTCCCGGGTCGACGTTACTACTGGGCAAATGAAACCTCGCCGTACGCGCGATAGGTAAAACATGAATCATTTATGTCATTCCCACCTGTCTTGGTTGGCGGCCGGAATTGTTTGGACCTTGCGACCGGAAATACACCACTTCGGGAATGTACACGGCCGTGATGTTCGCACAGCACACACGTATGTGCACACAAGCGTGTGTGTGTGTGTGTGTGTGGTAGGATAATAACGACGCATTCATGTGTGCAAAACGGGTGGGCAATGATTCCGGGACCAATTGTACGAATGAGCCTCACACGTTCAAGCGCTTGAATGCTTTGTTTTTCACCTGACAGTAGCGCACATTGAAGCGCATTACAATGTAGTACGCGAACGAGCGTAATTCATGCTGTAAAGTTTCAGAGAAGGTCGTGAACAATTGTGCACAGTGGTGTGCGAGCATGAAGGATAATAATTATTTAACAACATTAAACAGCAATTGTGTGGCGGTGTTTGTGTTTGTTTTAAATGTTAATTAATTTTACCCATAGTTCATCTATTATCAACAAAATCGGGTTTTGTGATTAATGAAACACAATAATACTCCTAAAACCAATAATGCTCCTTAAACCGGGCACACAAATGACAAATTGTTCATAATGGAAATTTTTCTCTACGCAACACAAAGCACATTTGCCGTGGATCAGGAACAAAAACACCACCCACGGGCTGATATTTCTCATTATGAACAAAATCCATACCACCGTCGCTCAATTGCTTCGTCGTAAGCATCGAAAGCATCCGTCAGCGCGTGGCTATGAATCGTTCAATAATGCACACGACAATCGACACATGAACAAACAATAATCCTGCCTTAATTACTTGCGTCATCAACGACAACAGTTATTGGTACACAAGACAGGAACGGCTTTCGGTGGAAAAACAATGACACACACACGTACATAGAATGCACTTTAAATGGTGTATACATTAATAGAGCTTTTGGAGAGAACTAGGATAAATAAACCCAGTCATGAGGGTTTCTTTTTTGTTTGGTTTTGTTGCCACTTTTCCTGCATTTTCACTACTATAAACCGCGAGAGGCAATCAGTCGCAAAAATGTAACCAATAAAAAAGGCAACTATCTACCCCCGAGGGAAGGCTCGTGATCGTGCTTCTCACACACGCACACCAAAACAAGGGCTTACACTTTTTTAATCGAGCCGCAGGAAACCGAGCGCCCTCGTTCTACACCTCCAAACGTATCCCTTTTTCCCGAAGAGAGAAAGGCACAGCCAGCAGTGAAAAGAAAAGTCAGTTTTTAATCAATCGCACAATGCACACCCGAAGCGCTAGCAGACTCGCTGGCTGACATGTGATGCCGCCTGCAATTATTGCATCCACAAGTGCCAACTGTTTCTATCGAGCGGTGCACACACAACGCCACCCTGCCCTACACGCTATTCATTATAAATAAAGCGCTGTGTTCGTGGCGTATGGGTGGCGCGAATGATAGGTCCTACTTTTTCTCGCTCGCTTCCACCGTAGATGGGTGATAGTACGGCGATAGGAAAATGGAATAAAATTTCTTTCACCTTTGCACATGGAAGGCACACAAAAAAAAGGCGGCCAAAAAGGGAGGAGCCGGGACACCATCCTCCATCGAAAGCAAACTGTTGCATGATGTTGCTCATCATCATCACGTGGTGTGGAAATGCACCAGTACTGCCCAAGTTCGTGAGTGGTGCTGCCGCGCGCACACTATTGATTTATTTTGCAACATTCGCTCAAGGATTCACTGGCGTGCTTTTGATTTGGTGTGTTGAGTACTATGGTTTTTGGGGGTTTCTCCATTACACTTTTGCTTTTATACTGCTCAGGATTTCGGGTTTTGCTGGTTATTCTATTACTATGTTGTGGTAGTGTTTCGCAAAAATGATATCCATAGCTCTTTCCCAACCAACGCTCTAGTTAAACAACAAAACCAGGGCGTTATTCGTTAGAAATTGATTCCCATGCATCTCTTCTGCGATGGGCGGGAATCTGGTACGGCCATAAACACTCCGCACAACAATCAAATATTGCATTTTTCCTACATTGCAGTGACCGCACATCACACATCACGTTACATCAGTATTGTCGGAAAGGATTTATCGTGTACCAGAAACATATTTACGGTGTCGGTCAAAACAATAAGACCACTCTGCTTTGCGATATTGAAACTACTACTCGCAATACTTATTTTAAGTATAATGATTACAAAATACAATAAAAAGCATCAGTAACATCTTCAATTTCCTATATTCTATTAGGTTACTTTTAAAATTAGATTTTCTTTGAGACATTCACCAATGATTAGGTCCGAATGAAAAATCCCCTAGTTTAGGGATCTCAATTAATTGTGTCCAGCATTTTAACTGAGGCACATTTCAACAAGACCATAAACTGAATCAAGATCTTGATGTTTTAATGTGAAAATAGATTGATTCATTAAATCGCTTCCGACACTAACACTAGGATTGTTATGGCACCTGGTGTAAAGTTGGTTATTTAAAATTGGGCTTTTATTACACCCTCAACAACATTGTCGATCCCAAGCGTCAATGTACATAATCTTGCAAAGTAAAGTAAAATTATACATGTCTTTTTTCTGGGTCTGATTGAAAATTTTTTATCGTAATGTATACCTTATGTGAGTTTTTGCCGAGTTTTTAACAAGAGCATAGCATAAACGAGAAGAAATAGGACACTTTATAGACAACAAAACTAGCTAGTCCTATTATTTCATCCGCCACTGTGCATGTATCGAGTGAGTATAGGAGGACTCGTACCAGCACCGAAGTGTTCACCGCAAATCAGTGGCCCAAGGAGTCGCGGGGCATATGGCACTTCTATCTTTTCCAGCTACCATGATGATGAAACCACCATCACACACACACAACGAAAAGACCCGGTTAATCGGTTATAGCAGGCTGCCAGTGGTATGCGAAGGATAAACCCCATAAGACTTGATGGTGGATTTCGATCAAGTTTTCTAATAACTGACAATCACATCCATCGCAACCGTTACCGTGTGCCATGTGTGCATGTCAAACGCAGTACGTTTCTTCTGGCAGGGGTTGGCAATAACTAGCCACTCCCTGTTGGTTGATTGCAAATAGTTAGTTTCGCAATAAACAATACTAAAATATGTATTTAAAATTGAAACGTTCATTGCAGACATTTAATTGCAAACATAAATGACTCGAATTATGCAACTCTATCACCGATATGATGTAAGGAGCACTATCTTGCATAAAGCCACAATTTCGTGGCTTTCTGGCTCAACTCAGACACACAATACGATCGAGAGGGAGGATGTAAGTGATGATGTATTCATTCTTGCCTATTGCCATGTTAAAATCACCCAGCAGTATTCGCACACAGAAAGATCTTCCGTATCAAGTGCAAGCATGATGCAAAACCCTGTCTCTACCCTGTATCGCTTACACGTACGCCACCTGCATGCATCGTTTTTGATGATGATTTCGCGGAAAAGGCTTCAAGAACCTCGATGACCTCGTTCAACATCGAGAGATGTGCAATTCTCCAATATTCCATTTCCAGCAGTACAGGGGGGTGTTGTGCAGTGTAGCATCGTACCATCCCTGCTACACTGTGCAAAGTATCCATTTTCACCGATTCACTCGGATAGAAAATGCAAGTCGTGAAAAGCACGAACGGAGAGAATGATGGAGGCGCCCGGTTGCTGGTGCTGTAATTAAATCCGAATGACTCGTATAAAATGTTGTTCATTACGGTCGATTGCAACCGATTATACCCCGGTCGGATTGGCAGTGGCAAACCCGTCAATCTTAACCCCTTTCGGGCGATTCCCGGTGCTGTACATATGGATGTGCGTAATCACTCTTGCATGCCGTGCAAATGAGCTGTGTGCATCGACCATTTAAAGCGGAACAATTCCTTCTGTCCAAAAAGCGTTATCGTAATTATTTGCGCTGCTACATTTTACCGCAATACTATATGCACAACGAGCTACAGCGATCGCTCACCGGATAGGATACGCGCGGGACTATTAACAAGCACAACCGGTGAGGCCAGCGCACAACCTGAATTGTGTGATAAAGCGCACTGTCCCGATACAAACCAAACGCCAATGTGCAATAATGTGCACGTGCCGACACTCGGGTTCGGACTCCCGAAAACAGAGCTACCGCCAACTCCCTGCAGAGCTACCACCTAACTGACTGGCAACGAAAAGCACGTGTCTTGGTTTGGGATATTCCATTCGGACGCACGCAGACCCGAGGATGCCTTTATCCGGAAATTAATTTACACAATTTGCCAGCCGTGCTTAACGGTGTGTGTGTGTGTGTGTGCAGGGGCTTTTTTCCCAGAAATCAACGAAGCACACATCCAAGGTAAATGTTTTCCTGTGCCTCAGTGACACCACAGCGACGCTTTACCACGAACACGTGGAACAACTGTGAGAGAGCGAGCGGATGTCTTGCTTAGCCGTATTAAACATCGCTGGTCTGGGAATTGAATCACGATTCTCGTTAAAACTTCCACCACACCATCGCTCTCCACAATGCGTATCATTCGGTCTGAGGCGTTGCCCCGTTAAAAGGAAAAGTCTGACTGACCACAGCGGCAACGAGTGGGTCCCAGTGTGATGATTATTTGAAGGTATGTTTGTCACGGGAAAAAAAAATCCTTCTCACCTCGGATGAACGTACGGTTTGTGTTTGTTCGGTAGAATGTGTCAATGGTAAAAGCGCATAACGCCAACGGATGGTGTATCCTAAATTACATGCCGGACCGTTCAGCATCCCGATCACACGTGCGTTTGAACCGGAAGGGCACGAAACGATTAACTCAATCTGTGAACAACATTTGTGGCATGTTGTGAGCACCTTCGTCAGTTTTACTGTGGCTAGTTCTGGAGCTTTCGAACGAATCCGGTGACAGTCTTACAGTCTAAACTACAGTGTTTTACAGTTTTACAGTGTTGTAAAAAATATTTTTGACAATCTGTTAATCTGGAACACTGTCTTTTACACGTGGTGGATGGAAAATCTTCCATTTTTTGTGAACCTAATTATTTTATATCATTTTCGTAAATGTTTGCTTCAAATGTATTTAGGTTTTACGGGGTATTGTATACATTTTTCACCGGGTGAAGCGTTAGTGTCCCATTCGTTGAAGAGATAGTTTGAAACTATGAGAGAGGTTTCCGAAACGAAAGATCAACCACTGACCAGATATTCACCATCCGACAAATCTTGGAGAAGATAGCGGAGCAGCAGCTACACTACTATCATCTCTTTATTGATTTTCTTCTTCTTTTCTTCTTCTTCTCTGGCACTACAACCTCTGTAGGTCTTGGCTCTGCTAGCAATTGCTAGCTCTCTGTGACTTAGTTATACCCGTAGCTGGATAGTCAGTCCTGTGTATGGGGAGGCTGTCCGCCGGGATTCGAACCCAGGTCCTGCCGTGTGAAGACCGGCGCCGCTATCGTATTTACCACCGGGCCGCCCCATACTACATCATGTCATACTTCTTCTTCTTCTTTCTTGGCCTAACGACCCCTTAAGGTCATGCCTGCCATTTCTGGCTTACTAGACTAATTGATACCGCATAGTTGGTTAGTCAATCCTCACTATGGGGGAACGACCCAGATGAGACTTGAACCCCGGTCCTGCCGTGTGAAGACCGGCGCCGCTGTCGCATCACCACCGGGCCGCGCATGTCATACTACAGCCTGGATTTATATTATGGATTTATATTTTGGGCGTTAAAAATCTGTTGAATTAATTTATTCTTCATCGCCAGAGACTTTTCTGAACTGCTTGATATAAGACGTTTAAAAATTATTTAAGTATGTTTTGTTTTAACACACAAAAAACTCTCAATCTGTCCTGAAACATTTTAGGCTTTCCGGGTCGAACTCTTTTCTTCATTGTCACAATGTCCCATGATATCTTTATGTGCTGATCCACGAGTTTAATGCAGCATGTGATGGGGGCATTAGTTACACTGGTCTCTATTTTACAGAAAATAAACAATCGTTTCTCACACAAATATTTTAACAAAAGTTTTGATTTATTTATCAAAAATGTGCTCAGCTACTTCATATTACTACTTATAGCTACTTCTATGTAAAATCAGTAGAATTCACCAGTATATTGTAGTACTCTGTTGCTATGCACAGCACAAAACCGACTATAAAGATCAGAAAACAAAAAACCGTAGCTTAAAATACAACAAAAACGGCAAAGGTAAAGTAAAGCATTATTCATACATATTCATATGATGGCTAACAAACGGAGTTTACCACCACACTTGAACGGTCGGAATATTTAGCAGCAGACTGACATACACCCATTTACTCTTTCCAGCCAGCCCGGTTTTACTTTCCATACGTTTGCCGGAGCAATAGCAAAACGACTTTACTCTATGCGAACCCCAACTATCTATAAAACTACCATCATCCTTTTCCAATACGCATCCATCTGTAGAGCAGATTTTTCGCCTTCCGTTGATGTCGAGTGTTAAAAGCAACAGAATACGCTCACTTGACATTGACGGTAGAACGCAAACACTTGAAGGTACAGCGTTTGATTGCATATAGCCACATACACACGTGTGTACACTGGTAACTCCACGTGCCACGCATTCATTCCAACGTATAAAAAAGAAATGCTCGCCCATACCACACCGGAGCCCTTTGGACAGAGTCTTCTTAACCATCATCGTTCGGTGCCAATGGCATGCATTAACATACATATATGGGGGAGCCCAATCGATTGAGTCAGAGGGATCCCGGATCCACTTACATTCCCAACAAGTCGACGAATTTCCGTTTTTTTTTTTTTGCGTAATACACACAGGTACCTTCTTCGACCAGTTTGCTTCTCCTCCCCCTTGATGTCCCCTTGATCAGCAATCCTGTGTGCAACCACACATCACATGACCCGTTTACGAGCCATTTAGAAGACGGACACAATGTGCGGGCGGGACCATCGTTGATCGATTCCCAGGCAAGGTCCGCCTGTCGTTTCGTGAAGCTAGTGTAGAGGTCTGAAACTGACAGTCACTAGCAACGAGGTTCTCCATGTGCGCTGGTAGTTGGCTCCCGTTTTCTTTTGTATACGTGTGCGTGTGTCCGTAGTTCTGCAACTCGTCCTGTAGGGAGACTCTCGGGCGTGCTGCGCTGGGAGCAACAAATGCAAACCACCGAATGAAACCCGCCGTTCGATGGTGTACATCTTCTACAATTGCGCGCTGCCCCAGCAAACGAACGAATGTCAATCAATCAATTTCAACAAACGGTTTATTGGTTTTGTTGCGCGTCTCATTCCCGTTGTAAGGTATTACACGTTTTGGGAAATGTGGACTAGTGTAGATATGGGCCGACACTTGAAATATGTAATCAATATCCACTAAGCTTAATTAGGCACTATGGTAAAGGGATAATGTAAAAAAAAACGTTAAATTACATTTAGAATATCTCTCGTCACACCATTATTACTTTTTACTGTTGTGCAATTAGATCACGCAGGGTGAAAAAAAGGATTCGTTCCCATTTTGGATTGCATGTTACGTTTGCGTGTATATTAAAGTCTTACTTTAGATGGCGAATCGTCGGATTATATTTTGCTCGAATTCTACTTTTAAGTAGTTTCTACAAAAACATAACAATAAGGTAACGAGTGGCCTTTCGGTGATTACCTGACATTCGAAGCTTTAGTGATCACTTGATACTTCATTCTAATCATATATAGATTCACTCCAAACGCTTTCCCAAAAACTGACGTCTGTCTGAATATCGAACATTATGGAAATCGAACGAACATCATGGAAAATTAATTTAAAAAACATAAAATATTAAACTCTTATCCTTCTCAGAAAACTTGGTACCATCGCGCAATTCACGATCGGGAAATGGATTTAACTCCAGCCGACCTAAAAGCATGCACACGATGATCTTTACCATCACCATCCAAACCGAAACCCAGGAATAAAACGCTTTTTTCCCGGAAATATCCACACAAACACGAATGTCACGCGTCCGACACAGTGTGCGATGGGGTTAGAAAAGGAGTTGGGACGGCCCTTCACCCCGTTCCTGAAAAAATGTGCGTGTGCAAGTGTGTGTGTGTGTGTGTAAGTGGTGCATGTGAGTTGCATTCGAATGTCCCGGTAACGACGGAGGCGCCTGGTCGCTTTCGTTTGAAGCGCAACCCACATAACCCCATTCCGGGATGGGTGTTTGTACTCTCCGAGTGAGGCTAGACCTCGGACGTGGTTATCGTTGAAGCTAACGTGCATGATGCGGCAAACACGGCAGCGCATACGGGCTCTGCTGGATGAAATGTCATTTGGCTAGGGTGTGGCAGCTAACTGATTGCCCGACGCTATTATGTTGTCCAACTCAGCGAGGCGTTAATCACCTCAAACGTTCCGTACTTGGAACGTCCCCTTATTTCAACCCTACTCGCATGCGAGTTAAGGAAGTCTCTGAACGGTTCCATAGATTAATACAGTAACTAAAAATAAGATAAATTTTTAAGAAATGTATAGCACATTATTTTTTCCGAATAAAATTATAAAAGAGTTTCCTCGAGCACATTTTATGAAGACATCGTCATAGTCTGTCTGTACCGTCCGCCAGCACCAAAACAAAAGCCACACAATATTGTCACGAATCGATCGAAAAGTGTCGTAAATATCATCATCATTAGCATTTCTCTCAGGGTCCTAATGGAGCGGAAACAACGATGTATCCTGTATGCACACACAGTGAAACTAAACAGCAACAACAATACAAAAAAAAAAGCTTTCACTACAACACTTTCAATTCCAACGGGTTCACACTGGTAGCACGCAATCGACGATCGATTGCCAGCGGCGTCATAGAATGTACTATTTCATTCTCGGGACGAACATACGGTCTTTGATTAATGGTACATTTCACTCCTGCCCAATTCACATACGGAAGAAGTGTGTTATTGCCTGCTTTTGGCTGTACGAATAATTTTCGGTGCATGACTTTCTTTACAAATCGATAAAGGATAAAAAAATGCATTCGAAAAATTGGTTTTTCTTCCTGGAAGTTTGGAAGTATCCATTTTGAACAAAAAAAATTTCAGTTATCCTTCACATCCTTCAACTATTATATTGCTCTCTACTATATTTAGTTTATTACATAAAATATTATATTCAACGTAAAATGAAAACTATCACAGTGATTCGATATCTACAAAAACAGATCTTCCCCAGTGTACAGTGTCCTAAATAAACACTATTACGTCATTACACTGTGCAGCTGTAATGATCCATCACTGGACGCCGCATTATTCTCGACCTGGATCAAATTCTATTCTACAATCAATCTTCCCTGGCTCTACAGACTCGTCGTCGTTAGGGAAGACAATCCTCTCAGGCTGGCAGAATCAATGCCAGTTGGTGGCCTTGCCCCCAACACGTCTTCGGCGTGTGTGTGTGTGTCCTTAAATCTTCAAATGAAAATGGATTGATTGGACCTCATCATTCCTTGTTGATCCTGTGAGAAGGTGTTTTGTTGCTGCCGAGAGCCATCTCTTGTTGCTTCCAAACGCTTCCTTTTTTCGTATGACTCATCAATTGAATTATATTTTCCACTTCCAAGTGATACCAAGACCAACCTGATGAAACAAATTTAGAAATAGGTCACACCAAGGACAGAATTATATTTTCTATTGCTAACTTTTGTGAAGACACCGTTACGGGCAATCGTTACACAAACATCGACGAGTTGCACAAATATTTAGGAGTCATTCACCAAAAGCCTAACCGACTTATACTGGTTTCAATCATTCCGAGGTAAAATAAAAGGCTTTTTTTCAAATGTTCAATTTACAACTGCAACGAGCTCAAAACTTTGACCATGAATAGAACATTTGGAACATTATTTTCCAGCTGGACCGACACGTCCTACCACAAGGAGCACTCTCGAGAACGACAGCAGGACATTTCCATAATCAAATCGTAGAGCGTACAATTTGACTAACTAAGTGCATCTAATCGTGATTGATGGGGAGAACACGGAGGTCTTGGCCACTGCATGACAGAATGTGGGTTGACTGAGACCATTTTTTTACGTTCTCTCGAAAGCAACACACTTCATTGGCACAGGATCCTCTCCTTGCAAAAGGCTGATGTTTTATTATTTTATTTCGTTCTTCAAGACCCTTCGGAATTGTCCGAGATGACTGATGTTTGACTTTGTTTCAGCCAAAGATAGTTACCATCGTGTCAGCTTCTTCAGATTATCATAATCTGATAGTCAGCTGGACGAAGCGCACTATTCGAAGCTGCCTGTTGGTGGCACAAAATTGATAGCCGCACACTTATCAACAATGTGTCTGCTGAATACAGATGTTTCCAAAACGACAGTTTTACGCCTACCCCACGAACTCATTGTATTGAGAGCTCAATTCCGCTTAAAAAAATGACCGTACATTTGTAGTGTGCCATAACGATTTTTGCCTTTGCAAAAGAAAACGAACTTCCCTCAAAATGGAGCAGTGTCACACCCACATTAGTGAAGAAAGGAAGCGTATGTGTGTTAACGGAGCGAATATTGCGGGCATATTTCGAACGGGTCGCTGTTCCGCCACACAATTTATGTACAATGTAGGTAGTGGAACCAGTAAAGCTAGCGAAAACTGTGCTGACCAACCGTCTGAACGTTGCACCCTCCTTTATGCTCCACATCCGGGGTTTCTTAACCCTTTCACATTGCCTCGGAAGCAACTGACCAACACACACACACACAAACATATGTACAAAATAAACCTTTCTTGTTTTCAGTTTAGTGTATCCTTAAACCATTTCTCTATCGGGAACAACGCTTTCCTTTCTACTGACCTCAACAAACGACGGGTAAGCCACCTAACTCTGGGTAACGAGACCACGAAGAAAGTGGACCATTCAATTCGGGTAATGGAAGAAGAAAAAAAAACAGTCTACAGCCCAGTTAAACCTTGAACCCTTGTCATTCGAAACCATTGCCCGGTTGCACGGTCCATCGAGACTTGGGCATGCTATGCGTCCGACTAACTGTTTTGTACGTGGTGAGGATAAAAAGTCGGGCTGGATAAGAAATTTATTGATTGGCGCAATATAGCGCCACGGTCAGGGGAAATCAACGATATTGTCCAGTACATTTCGTCGGGGTAGAAAAGCTTGACAAATGCGCTAACCACCGATAGGGTACGGATGACAAACAATCGTGCCACACACTAGACTGTACATAAGAAAGCTGTTAACCACTAGGGGATAAGTGTGAAACCCAGTAGTTGAGAAGTACTGCAGTTCTCTTCGACTATACATAACTTATTTTAAAAGATTAAGAATCACAAATATGTATTTCAGTTCTAAAGGTGTCAAAAATTCATTGCCGTCTATTTACTGTTACTATTGTTACTATTGTCATACTATTGGGGTTTACAATCGTTATCGGTCTTGGTAGGCCTTACCAAAATGTTTGCAATCTATGACGGATTGTACCCAAAATTCTGAATTCTGAGGGTTTCCTCATACGAAGTACTGACTACGGGTACAATCCAACTACGAATACGAACGAATCAAGAAAGCCAGCAATGACAGCACAATACTATAAAGACTGATCCATCAATTTTCATTTATAATTACAATCGTGAAATCTATATAAATACCCCAACTTTTAAAAGTATTCGATAACACGCATTCTTGTAACCGAGCATGTCCGGGATAAGCCAAATTACAAGGAGGAAATGCCTTATAAATCTCATGAATTTGTACGTCGTCATCACCTACGGTGGTGACAATACGGCCCCCGGCCGTATTTTAAATAAAATTTATAAAATTTATTTTTATTTTTATAAAATAAAAATAAAAACACGCATTCTTGTTGTATCATGCTTCAGTCCTGGTACTATAACGCCAATTGATTGTGCTTGACATTAGTTATAATCATGCCACTATTTCCATTAGAAACAATAGTAATTAAGCCATGAGCTTATTACATCTTGAGCCATATTATTTTTAAAGACACGATCAAGTACACCCAGCATGGTGCTCTTTCATAGATCGAAGCCAAAATTACCTCAACCAAACGTCGTAAATTTTTATCGATGAGTAAATCGATATAAGAGATTTAAAAAATGAATTAAAGCATTGCTGAAACTAATAGAATATTATTGTTACATTAATTGTAACATCCTAATTAGCAAAATATCACAGCAGCAATAAAATTTAACCGAAAAATCAAATGCTATCCTCGTACGAACAATAAAAACTTCTTCTCTACTATAGCGCCATCTATGTGTCAGATTACACAAACATTCGAATGCCTTGCCAGTACGCGTGCGCATTTCCAATAAACAATCACAACGAAACCTGCCATATGGTCATTGTTTTGAAACATTAGCACAATAGATTGTGTTTTCTATATTATGCAACCATATTAAAAAACTATACCAATCTAAAATAATACATCAATGATAAATAAAAATGCCTGCCTACAGCACACAGTTTTACATCTCGTATATGAAAATTGGGCAAAACTCTGTAACTATATAAAGCTTTTTTATGCTATTTGTATTACTGGTTCAAATAATTGACATATTGTTTAAAAAAACTGCAGGAACTTACCTGTAGCTCGTAGTTGTGTGGTTGTTGTAAAAGGTTCGCCGGCGAGTCGATTTGGCTCGGACCTTGTCCGTGCTGGTTTACCATTGGACTCTAAAATGATAACCAAACCACCATATCAGTATTAATTCATCAAGACAGATCACCCAACCGGCGAATGTGCGCGCCATGAGCTACGTTACGTTACCTGTGCGATCTGCGGTATGCCCCCGACGCCATTCATCACATGGCTCTGCATCTGGTTCAGTTGATTGAGCTGGTTCAATTGATTCATCGGGTTCATCTGCCCGAGCTGTCCCATTTGTCCCATCTGATTAATCATCTGCGGATGGTAGGAGCCGAGTGCGGCAGCGGCCGCCTGTTGCGTTACATCGTTACCGCCGGGTGCCGCCGAACCGAGCATGTTGTGCAGCGATGGATGCTGCGGGAATCCCGATCCATGCACACCGGTCGGATCAAGCATATTTGGACGGGGCAATTGTTCTTCGGCGGGGGACGGCTGGCGCGAACCCGGCGTACGGCTTTGAAACGAAAGGTGACTATCGAGGATTATGGTTCGTTGTGCTAATCGGACGCGCAATGTTCTTTTTCGTCAATTTTGCGCCTTTGCAATACTTACTTGAATCCCTTGTCGTCATCGATACCGTTCACCATCACGACTCCGTTTGTACCGGGAACTACCTCCTCCTTCTTCACACCGTTCGTTTCAAACGGTGAGTTTGCTTTGTCCTTATCATCCGATGCCTACAAAAATGTCCAACAAGCACAAGTGTGTTAAGAATGCGTCATGGCACGACCCTGCTGCTTGCAAAACTTGCGTACCTTGTCTCCATCGTCAAACTTCAATCCCTTGAAGCGCGCGTCCAAGTGGGCTAGTGGGCTTTCCTTGTTTGTTGGTGAGCCACCAAGCACGTACTCTACCATCTTTACGCCCAATCCTCCTGTCGAGTCGCGTGGGCTAAAAATATATAGAAAAGCAATAGCATCAAAATGTGTTCTCACAAAAAAATGTATCCCAATTCAAAACTTACCTCAGGATTCCAGTCGAACCAGTCGGATTTGTTTCCGGTGCGTGTTGGAAAATGCGGCGCGGTGCCAGAATGGCGTCACCCTGCGATGACCAGGTGGAATCGCGCCATACCTGGTGGTCTGTAGTGCCGTGCAGCTGTAGCGGTGGCAGCGGGCCGGTAGCTGCGGCAGCCGCCTTAACATCGTTGGTGCCACCCTTTTCCCACAGTTTCTTCGCAGTTGATGTGTTTATCTACAAGCATAAGAGGAAAAAACAGGGGAATCGTTATAGTTTAATTAACTAATTTAACCATATTTTAAATCATGAAAGAGTCTCGCATAGGAACATGAAACAGTTATGTTTTTCTCATGTAAATATTTGAGTACAACTACATCATAAGCCACCCCCCGATCATATGTAAGCAAGTCGAATTAATTGGAATACTGTGATCAATTTTCGGATCATCAGGTAAATCAGCAACAGTCGGGCGTAGTGAAATCCGTTGAATGCAACGAACCGCATCGTGTTCATCTTTGCGCGAAAACAATTTATTTGCTCCGCTTCTCCAACACCCAATGTGCACTCCCCACTGTCCCTGTCTACATTCTACCACAGCACAACATGTACGCGCGTGTATGGAGAACGCATTTTGGTCGATTCTTCGAGGCTTAAGCCTCCACACACGTAAGCCGAAATAGGTACGTATCGATTCGAAAGGATAATTGCCCGAGTTTTGCAATTACATATCATCACCACGAACGTGCACAGATCATTGCGATCGGCAGAGTCTATCTTGTATACGCTGAACCGACGATGTGCTCACAGTGGAAAATGGACGCAAAATGTAATTCACGAAGGTGGTGCTGTCTATTTGCATATCATAATAATACTTCTCTCTTTTAAGTAACCACATTACAAAAAGAAACATATTTGTAAAGCCATTTTCCCATAATTAGTTTCATCGTCAAATTTTATATTAATTTCCCAAAACAAAAACAACTAAACAGATGCACATGTGTGCACAATCCGGCCAGATTGTTCGCAGTGAAGTAATTACTATTACACCCGTCAAGCAAGCGCAATGGCAAAAATTGGGGCTTACCATATCAGAATCTTCAGTATAACAGCGACGCTTCAAAAAAAGAAGATATCCACAAACGGCCCCTTACCACCTAACAGAACTGCAGTGCGAGAGAGAGAGGGACAGGGCCGCTTGCCTGTGTCCATGGTGGGTCATTTGCGCGGTTGACTATAAGTAACAACGAGTTCAAGTTCAGCGCATAGTCGAGACGCTCAGCGCACCACACATATACTTTCATTCGTACGCAACAAACTGTCCCCCTCCCTGACGTGTTGTCTTCCATCGTAGCGCGCGGTCGGATCGTCACACCAAACATTGCACTCGTGTCTTGCACTTCCCTTGTTTGGTCGGCTGCCAGCAATCAAAGCTAGAGTGTGCAGTGCAGTTAAGGGAGATTGTACGTTAACCGGTTTTTGTACACAGCATAACCCAAGGGTGATGTTTCACTGGCGGGCAGTGTTTTCTTGCTTTGGAACAATCTCTGCGCCATGATATACTGTGGCAGAAGCGTACACAGGTATACAGAAGAAGCATTCCAACTTCTCTATTGAGAATTCACACGCCGAAGGCTCATTTGGGAACTGCTGTTCGCCACAGTTTGACTACTCTCATAGCACACACAAGCAATGTTGTGCAGAGGAGCAAGACCACAGGAAACAAGAACGGAAGACTCCTTTTTTTTCCTATTCCCAGTTTTGACCTCTGTTGTTCTGATTCGAGAAGGGAAGAGAGATTGCTTACGCTCACCGCCCGTAACCTTCTCCGGACGGTGCAACAACACAAAAAGAACTCTCGGACGACTGCATCGTTGCACTGCACATAGCAGCGCGCTTGCATTCGGTGTGGGTGAGTGGAAAAAAGTAATAAATGAAATAAAAACCCTGCGAAGGTCTTTACCATGGACTCGGAGCTTTCGAAACGCGAGCCCTCGCGCACGACATGTTCTGCTGTGGTCGTGTTGTGTTTCTGTAAACGTGTGAAAGATCTTCTAGCCATAGGAAAAAAAAATGTCACGATCGTTATTTTCTTAACTAGAGACGAACTCTCGACCTAGGTCAATTAAGCATATACTGCAAACTGTAACCACCAACACTAGTTTTGTGTGGAGAATAACGTACGCCAACATTTTATTTTTAAATAAATTTAAAAAAAACCTCAAAGTCAGCCATTTATCGACGTTAGAATATAATCTGATAAGCTCTACTGTCACAATCTCGTCATTCAGCTCAGAATTTCAATAAAGTTTTGGCCTACCCGGAAGCGAACGAAACACAAATTGCATTATCCAAATTAGCATTTCCAATCTTTCAAATACCGCGCGCGACATATCTTACATTTACCGGCCCATTGTCACGGTGGGACGGTCTGTGAGGTGACATCTGAACGACGGTGTGATGCGCCTTATTACACATGTTTTTACTGTTCGCGTATTATCATTCCAAAAGGTAACTCCTCCGTCTCGTTATCTCGCCCCGTTCAGTACGCCAGTCCTAAGCCCGAAATTATCGATTTTACTCAATTAGAATATCACATCTAAAATGCAAAATGGTTTACGGTGGCGGTCTCTTGATATCGTCTTGCCTGGGGGAGAGATCTCATAACTCGAACCTGGTTCTCTGCTTCTGGACTGTAAGAACTCGCAGTACATATAGCACATAACAGCCGGCGTCGAAGGAAAAGAGGACACACACAAGCATATCGATTGGAAGGTGTGTGGTTGCGTGAGATTGGATGAAAATCTCAAGCCGTTCGTGCTGCTGCTACTACTGCTGCTGCTACCAGGAAGGTTAAGACCTGTACACATTAACAATTCATCTTCTTCGACGATTCGGACGGTGCGCACAGGTGTGGAATAGAAGGCACATTTGATCCTTTACCAGTCAAATGTAAAAGGGTTGCCGGTTTTCGGGAAGGTTGCCCCTCCTTCGAATTTTGTTGGGAACAAACGAAAAAGGAAAACAGATAAACAACAGCACGAGACCTTCAACCTGTGTGGGGGACCAACCAGAGTGTGATCTGTAGGGTAATGACAAGAAGCTTCAAATTAGTCACGAACGAACGGCGCCGTCTTTTCTTGGTCTGGGGAATCATCATATTGGGAAAATGACACGAAAAGCGTCTTTTAGATGTTGCGCCGTGTACTGATGATTGGAAGAGGTAAGCTAAACAAATACCGCTCTAATGATGCCTTGCATGTACGCGGTGTGAATGGGGCGAAGTGGGCGATAAGTAAATTTAATGCATAATTTAACACCACGTGTCACATCTAGCTAATACAATGCCCGCTCTATTGGTATGTTTGTGAAGACTTCATAATTGTATAAGCACAGATTATCCTCGTACAGTGTACTTTCTGTATATTACGTCGATTGAACTTCAAAAAGAGAGCGGCAACATGGCGTCGATAGCAATTGTTTGCAGATAAATGTACGCTCAAACGACTTTAGCATAGAACAACAGAAGGAAGAACAACTACATGCAATCGGCAATCGGTTAAGGCGCGCTTCATTACCAACCGGCCGCTTAACTAACGCCGGGAAGAGGAAACACAACGAACGACGACGGTGGTGTTGATGGTGTAATGATGAGGATGATGAACCGGCTCACCCGGTACGTATTGGTGAACCATTTTGTTCACGCTGCCTTCTCTATCTCACGTTCATTTTCTCACTGTGACTCTCTCGCAGCATTACACTTTGCTCGCTGCCTCTTTCACGTTCGCTCACACCAACAATGCGGATCCGAGGTGTTTGGTGGTGCGATGTTTCGCTCACCCGTACGCATCCCAACGTTTTGGAGCACCCGGCAGCACAGAAGACGGAGCGCGCGCGTTTGTCCGGCCTTGACTGGAGCTGGCCGAAGCCAAAAACCTTTTGTCAAAGAGTAGCACAGCAACGCGCTGCTACATCAGTAAGTAAACCTCTCCACGTACCGGTCAGCGGCTACAGCAAATAGCACCAGCTACTACCACCAGAGCGCAGAAGGTTTACACACATTCGCACGCCTCATCCTCTCATGAGGCCCGGCGGTGTTTGCAGCTTCCACAACACCCGGCCGTCTCCAAACCTGCTGTCCAAGCGCACCTGGGGCGAGCAAAGCACACGCACACACGACGGTGGGGGGAAAGAACTTTTAGCGCCGTACGCGACGAGGTCTCGACGAAGGTACATTAAAAAGACGACCGCCGGGGAGCTGTCATTTTCACGGTTTTCCAATGACGGTGGCGGCACGCTTCTCCAATCGGCCATATTTGCGCTGCGGTTGCACAATCACAGCTCACACACGTCGAGGTGAGATGAGTTCGATTTTTTTTTCATGGGAAGGTGTTCTGAAGCAGAAGATACGAAGCCGGTTGAACATGAAGTTTAGAATTCTGACTTTTCATAACTTGTGGAAGTATACGGGATGCAAAGAATTGACAAATTTGCCATAATTATGAAATTCCATTCAAGGTCTTTTCGATGTATTTAAGGCTAATATATTCCACATGCGAAAAGAGAACATTAAGATTTCATAGATGAATGACGACTATGTCAGTTAATTAGGTTAGAGACAACCAGAACTCTTCCTAAGTTTAAAAATCCACGAAAATATAGTATAATTCATTGTGCCAGTCTGTGGCTGCCAAAGTATTTCCATAGTCTTGTTAATTATTGTCTTCTGTAGAGTAGTTGCCCAATACTTTCGCGATTTATTTCGTCATATCATTTAAATTGCGATAACCTCATATTTTCTTCAATTTCTGATGTTATTCTAGTAAAAAAAATAATGATCTAGTCGAAAAATGTTGCAAAGACATTCCAGAGGCAATGATTGCCATGTTGGGAATGTTTGATTGACCAACCAAGATCAAGTCGATCTGAATCTGAGGGGCTTCATGAATTTGATCATGATTTTCTTCAATGTTCTTTGGTATGAATTAGTTTTACACTTATTATTTGTGTGTTAAGTGCATTAAACATTAAAAAAAATTGAAATTCTCATTTCTTATATAGTATTTTAACATCTGATAAAGAATTCGGACCATCTGATATATCCTCAAGAGATCTTGTTCTACAATTGATGGCTTTATTGACTTATCTTGCCTAGGATTTGATATTCATTACTCCCGTGTGAAAAATTTGCGCTTCCCACCCTATTCTTCATCGAAAAGAATTAATATATTGGAGCTTCTATGTTAGCAGGAGATCTTCAATCTTCTCCTTCTTCTCTGGCACTACAACCTCTGTAGGTTTTGGCCTGCTAGCAATTGCTAGCTTTCTGTGACTTTCATCATCGTAGTTATACCCGTAGCTGGAAAGTCAGTCCTGCGTACGGGGAGGCGGTCCGCCGGGATTCGAACCCCGGTCCTGCCGTGTGAAGACCGACGCCGCTATCGTATACACCACCGGGTCGCCCCGGAGATTACAATAAGCCACCAATAATATTTCATTCAGTCCATCATTTATAAAACAACATAAATAGATTTGTTCATGAAACATTTACCATGTTGCATGCTAACCCCTTATGCTTTATCACGCACAATAATACTTGCATTACTTAAAATCATTTCCATGCACACGTTACACGAATTCGCACAATGCATATGCTGATTCGGCGCGAACAGGAAACGTAACAGATCCACATACATGGTTTTACATCAATTAAAACATGGGGGTAACGAGGATGACCTTCAAGAACGTTGCTTTGAGATATCTCCGTAGTCCCATAAGCGTGTAATCAAGCACGCACACAACCGACTATCAATCTTCAAGCGGAATTGCATTTTCTTGCTCATATGCGTGATTCAACAGAACCCCGCGACCATATATAAGTATTTGAAAATCTAAGAAGTACAGAACGAAAAGTAAAATAGAGTATATTTTAGTGGTAAAAGATAATTGGATCAATAACAAAACGGTCTAAATCAAATCTCCGCAACGTAAATCCGAAGCTTGATAGAAGGTGATCCTCTCCGTGCGAAAAAGAAAATCGTTACGCTTCAGCGCGTTCCTCGTTTGCTGACCACAATCGACCAAAATACGGACGTGCGCGCGACAAACCCGGACTGTCATTGTCCTCGTTATGTGTTTGCCGGTGTAAAAAGAAAAAAACCCGGATGTATGATGCGGTCTTTGGCTTTTTGTAGGTTGTGATTTTCGGCGCTTTTTTTTTACATCATCGCTTCTGACTCTTGGACCACTTCTGCCATTTTAGAATGAGGATGTTGTGTGCTGGGTGTTCTTTTGGTTTTTATGCCCATCCCTAAACGAAGGCATGACCGACCAAAACTCAGCAAAAGGCATCGTTTTTGATGATGAGTTGTGTTAAGCAAAGGACTACACAAAAAGTAGAGCGATTGGATTGGACTACTCTACACAAAACGAGCAATGAGAACGTGTATTCGGAAGCTTAACCAATTAAACGATCATTTCGGTTGGAGAAGGGAAAGAATTTGCGTCCAAATGAGATCCAAATCCTTGAATAATTTCTTCTAAAGCTTAGCCGCAGCGCACGGATTAGGGATGTCGTTCATTTATCAGTTCTTTTTTTAAATTTAAATCACAATTAGAGAACAAGGAATTCAACATTATTTTAGATTTAGAGCATCACAACCTTGTTTTGCAGATGAAATGCAGTTATTCCTTTGCTACAAAAAAGCTTTTCGTTGAACTTTCAACCTGTGCTCACCGAAGTGGTGGTAAATAAATGCAGCAAAACAACAAAGCACAGTTTTAGAACACCGTTTTGTTCCATTTGCTTGTGGCACCTGCACCTCGCTGCATATTATTTAGAACCAGCATCTTTATTGAACAGCGAAGCCCGACAGAAACAAAAAAACCTTCATCAATAATACTTGAAAGAACGCAGCTTAAATAAATCTGTTTCCGATTTCAGTCTGTTCCGTCGCGCGCTCTCTCTCTCTCTTTCTCTGTTCTCTTCCCCCAAAACAAAACAAACATTTCCACACTACTTCACAGCGGGCATGCACCGGCAGCAAAAAGGACGACGATAAATTGCGCCAGAGTTGACATAGATTATTTTGCACACTCGTGTACAGGGGTTTTTTAGCTCTTTCTCCACCTGCTGCTTCTTCTCATTTCCGGTCGGTCCACCGGTTGTGTCGCATGCGTCCACCAGAACCAGTCTCCTACACCTAACCTAGTCACAGCATGCAAACCTTTAGCTGGATGATGGTGCATCATCCCGAGACCCCAATCGAGCAGCATAAAACGCAGAACAGTATGGCCTCATTTCGGAGCAGCACTGTGTCTCTTTCTCTCTCTCACACACACACGCAACGCAAACGAGCAACTGACGGGATACGCGAGACGAGGGAAGATCAGTGTGGTGTAGTAGTAGCTTTTGGTGTCAGCATTAATTGAATTATTATACTGTCAGTATGCGCTTCTTTGTGCCCTCTTCACTTTCCTGCCAGCCGTTTACACCAGGGGACCCCTCCCGACAAATCGGGAATCGATCGGATTTTCACCGGTGTGTTGAACGTGCTGCTGCTGCTTCTGCTGCTGGCTACACACATACACACCGAATATGAACACGGTGGAGCCGGGCTTGTTCGTATCCTGACAATGCGTTCGCTTTATCGGCAGCGCGTGAAGAAGTGGGTACTGCAAAATCGATAACTGTTCGCCAATCGGAGCACCTACCCAACACACACACACAGGGTGAAAGAGAGTACTCTCGATCCTTGAAATCCCATCCTTCGTTTTAGTGCAATAAAAGTAAAATAGTGACACTCGCACATCTGTAATTAGACCGAAAAGCCATTAGCTTCCGATCCTCTTAATCCATATAATATGGACATTAATAAAATAAAGTCATTCGCCTTAGGCGTTGATAAATTTCGCACCCCCCGGTTTTAAATGAATCTTTCAGCCACTTCAAACTCCAAAAACCCCCATTCCGTTCTGGGAGAGTAAATTGAACCAGCGTTAGAACCAGCGTTGTCCACAGGGTGGCTTTTTATCGTGCGTGGGAAAGCAGCCGCAAAGACCATCTCTTTATGGCTTTTTGCGAAATTATACTGCCCTTCCTTTACGATTATAACGTTTCCCACAAACTGCTGTTAAGATTCATTAGAGTTTTAAGACAGCCGCTATGAAAACAGAGGCTATCAATGGTATGTGGTATGCGTATGCATTTAAAAAAGACTTCCCTCCATGTTGAATGAGGAATGTTCATGCGATTGGTCAGAGTCATTGCGATCCACCCCACTATTTAACGTCTTTTACGTTATGTCTTTTATGTACAAACAAAATATTACAGAAGTTACAATAAACTAGAAAATGCGGCGGATAACCGATGGATTAAATGTTGCTGTGCTTGCATCCAATGATAAGAGCAGCTGTCCAAAAACATTGAAGAATATCGTGGACAAGACAATATCGTGCTACGGTCCATGTCTAAAACAAAAAAGGATCTTCCTAGTGACAGTCATAGCGAATCAGCGGTTGTCGGCGCTTATGCACAATACATTTTCCGGCGGTATACGCGTTATCGATCGAAGAGATTCCCAACTGACCTCACCAACGATTAACAAAGTATTTTGGGCAATCCTATATCCACGATCCCTATCCAGTCATTCCGTATCCACGCCTTCTTGGCTGAGGCTTAGGGCCCAGCCAACTACCAAAGGTCCGTCCGAAACGGGGTGGCAATGTTTTTTAGTGAAATGTGGATACTTGGAAGGAGGATTCGAGAAGAATTGAACACATTGAGTTGTATGATGCCTTCGCAAATACACGCACGCGAACTAAATACGTACCGCTGAGTTATTCCGCGGAATGTACTGGCTCTGGGGCGCCAGAACCGTACCGTACTGTTGGCCAAGATACACGAGCTGCTGCTCCGGTCCGGGTGGCTTCGGTACTCCGACACCGTTCACATTCACGTTTACGTTCGGCGGATGGATATGGTCGTACATGCCACCCTGCATGGCCATCTGCATCGTCGGTAGGCCGCCGCTGTTCATTGTCGCATGATTCAGCATCGTCTGGTTAAGATGATTCTGATGGTTCAGATGGTTAGCCATCTGGGAAGGGTGGTTAATCATCGGCATCTGCTGTTGTTGCTGATGCTGCTGATGTTGCATCTGTTGCTGTTGTAGTTGTTGATGTTGCTGCTGCTGTTGTTGCTGTTGTTGATGCTGCGCCTGTTGTGCCTGTTGCTGCTGCTGCTGAGCCTTCTGCTGCACCTGATGTTGGTGCGGCTGGTGGGGCAGCTGCATGGGTGCCTGCTGTTGTAGCGTGCTGCTGTTGCTGCTGCTGCTGCTGTTGCGCTACTTGCTGCTGTTGCTTTACGCCGGACACGATCGGCGGAGGCAGCAGACCGCCGGGCGCATTGTTCGGTATTGCGGGGTTGTACTTCCACTTGTCTTGATTCTGTTAACAGAAAAAGAGAAATCAAATTATTAAAATACTCGTCTACTTGGTAAAAAAAACCTTGGCAAATATATACATTATTTTGAAAGAGGTTATATAGCTCGGCTCTACCGGATCCGTTGACAGAAAAGACCATTTTTTAATGTACACAAAAACTCACGCAAACAGACGAGTGCAAAAATACTACGACGAAAATAGTTCTGTCTGGACAAAAACGGCCGGCAGGGGTGCATATCTATGGAATGCACGAAAAAGCTGTATTTGCATGTGCGCTGCAGCAACAGCAGCTGCAGCCGTGCGCTATTTCTACTACCCGGCGAAAGACATGTCTCGCATGTCGTTAACAAAAACTGAACATCAGCTTTTTCGCCTCTTTTCGCTCTCTCGCTTTTATTTCACTCTACGGTTATAATGCTTTTCCTGCACTATACCCACAGCCCACTGGCACACACACACAGGATAATACTACTCTCACTCTCCTTAATTTGCATGCTATGGGACCGTTAAATCACCCTACTACGTCCATCTTCTGTCGGTTATGACACAAAAGCCCAAAAGTTGAGTCTCGATCGAATCGGGAACTCGAAAAAAAATACAGTTTTACCTCTTCTTTGTAGCAATGCACACACACACACACAGTCTGCCACAATAACTAGAGGGGCCACAAATTAACGGCCATTTTGTTGGAAACGTAGGAATAAAAGCATGAATTAAGTTCTCCTTTCGTCTAAGCACTGCGGCGATAGACGCAAGTTGCACAGCAGCACGCGAACAGTTTCGATTGTTAGGGGGCCTTCCTAGGCCATTACAGACATGACTAAAGTATAAAGGAACATAAATCTATAGAAGTTTGTGCAGGATTGTGTCTTAAAGTAATTGATAGCGATAGTAGAATCTTGGAGCTCTAAGCATTTTTCTTGATCTCATTTCATTCTCTGCAACCTTCGACAACGTTGAATATTCTTGCCGAATGATCAACTATTTTGGAGCGAAAATTGATAAATAGAAAGAATTAATAAAACCTAATTTTGTATGTTTTTGATACTGATACTATCCTCAACGCTAGCCAGGCTCAACACAACACAAGGATACTATAAGATTGAGTCGACAATCGAATTGAGCCATATATACATTATTTTGAAAGAGGTTATATAGCTCGGCTCTACCGGATCCGTTGACAGAAAAGACCATTTTTTAATGTACACAAAAACTCACGCAAACAGACGAGTGCAAAAATACTACGACGAAAATAGTTCTGTCTGGACAAAAACGGCCGGCAGGGGTGCATATCTATGGAATGCACGAAAAAGCTGTATTTGCATGTGCGCTGCAGCAACAGCAGCTGCAGCCGTGCGCTATTTCTACTACCCGGTGAAAGACATGTCTCGCATGTCGTTAACAAAAACTGAACATCAGCTTTTTCGCCTCTTTTCGCTCTCTCGCTTTTATTTCACTCTACGGTTATAATGCTTTTCCTGCACTATACCCACAGCCCACTGGCACACACACACAGGATAATACTACTCTCACTCTCCTTAATTTGCATGCTATGGGACCGTTAAATCACCCTACTACGTCCATCTTCTGTCGGTTATGACACAAAAGCCCAAAAGTTGAGTCTCGATCGAATCGGGAACTCGAAAAAAAATACAGTTTTACCTCTTCTTTGTAGCAATGCACACACACACACACAGTCTGCCACAATAACTAGAGGGGCCACAAATTAACGGCCATTTTGTTGGAAACGTAGGAATAAAAGCATGAATTAAGTTCTCCTTTCGTCTAAGCACTGCGGCGATAGACGCAAGTTGCACAGCAGCACGCGAACAGTTTCGATCGTTAGGGAACCTTCCTAGGCCATTACAGACATGACTAAAGTATAAAGGAACATAAATCCATAGAAGTTTGTGCAGGATTGTGTCTTAAAGTAATTGATAGTGATAGTAGAATCATACTGAGAGGCACATACACATTTGTATAAATTTTTTCTTGAATCTCTAAGCATTTCTCTTGATCTCATTTCATTCTCTGCAACCTTCGACAACGTTGAATATTCTTGCCGAATGATCAACTATTTTGGAGCGAAAATTGATAAATAGAAAGAATTAATAAAACCTAATTTTGTATGTTTTTGATACTGATACTATCCTCAACGCTAGCCAGGCTCAACACAACACAAGGATACTATAAGATTGAGTCGACAATCGAATTGAGCCCTGAAATTAGATGTAGAACTATAGCTACGATAGAGGGTGAAGCAGATAATAGAACATTTAGCAATACGGTACGAAATAATCTTCAAACGTCTTACTAAGCCTTGAATTTTCTAGGTTATCTTGATCAACGTTCTTCTTCTTCCTTGGTTCCACGAGGTTGTACGTGAGGTCTTGGCCAGCCAGCTATTGCTAGCTTTCTGTGACTAAGTTGTACCAGTAGCTGGATAGTCAATCCTGCGTACGGGGAGGCGGTCCGCCGAGATTCGAACCCCAGTCCTGCCGTGTGAAGACTGGCGCCGCTATCGTAAACACCACCGGACCGCCCCATCTTGATCAACCAGTTATGTTTAAACAAATTAAGGAATCTTTTCGGTTTAAAGCATAGTATTTGCAGGTAAATTCAGACTCTCTAATTATATTGCCTCTAGAATTATATTCAAACATTCCTAGGTTCAAACCATTTAAAAGCTTGGTGCTTCCAGTACGACAGAACTGAAAACACTCAGTCCAGGATTTCCTGATAAAATTCTACTTAAATATTAATACTATCTAGAACAAAATGCGGTACAGTTAGCGTCTTTAAAGAAACCATCTTTTATTGATATTTCCATGATTATGTATTATCTCAGACTATTGTTGTCAAAATAATTCTTTACCATACAAAAGAGCCACATTTATCTGTCTCTCCAAGAGTTTCCTCTCGGAACAAACATACATTTTCATCCATAGTTATGGTACTTTACCGCACATAGCAAAAAAAAAGGTCATACACACCTCTCTCAACGAACAATGTTGTAATATAAAGACGAAAAGCATTACAGCGCCATTTACGTGACAACCCCTCAAACACACACACACACCCATGTCTTCCGCCGTCCTTAATGGAATGGCGGTCCAAATACTGTAACGGAATTGGCAGCGATATACTCACATCGATAATGGTGTCATCCCCGGAAGCCCACCGGGACTGCTTCTGTGCGAACTGGTTGAACTCGGTCTCGTTCGGATGCCGCTGGAACACGTAACCGACGGCAGCATCGTCCTGCGTGCGGATCGGGGCCGCATTTCGTCCGCCACCGTCATCGTGACCACCCAGCAGCTTCATACTGGCGGCAACCGTTTCCGGTACGATCGTAGCCGTTGTCGCTGTCCCGTCGACTGTCGTCGTTTTAGCCGATGTCCCCCCTTTTGCTGTGCTGTAGCTGTTGCGTGGGTCGCTCTTACTAACCCTGTGTCACTCGCTCTATTGGCAGTAAAGCGTTCGCAGAGCTGTATAGAAAGGGACGAAAAAAAAAACAAGGCACGAAAGCCATTACATTAATGAGTGGTGTATGAATATTATCTGTGTATGGAACAAAACCCAAGGAAAGCGAAAATTAAGCGCGAACGGCTCGATATCTTATAGGACACGCAGGAAATCGTAGGGTCCTCCTTTTGCTAGGGGGGGGAGAGCATTGTACCTTTCGAAACACATTTACTTTCGTATCAACTTTCTGTGAGGCCATGTAATGGCATGGGAATTACACAAAACAGAATATATCCTCAAAGGAGCAAAGCAACTGAATGCACAATAAACCTATACAATCGGATATGGCTGCCTCAAGTATTCTTCAGATGGTAGAAAATATCCCCCACCAGGTCAACTAACCACCATAGTACGCATAAACAGCATAAAGAACTCGGTTGCACAAAGTGCAACACATAATGCATCTTAAACCCGTACCCGTTGTGTACATTGACGTAGCTAGTTGTGCAGATGTTGTGACTCTATGCAGCGTATTTTACAGCTTTTCTTCGAAGCGATGGAACCCCAACCGATCCGGAAGGAGACATTTTCCCCCAGAAAAGAGACCATTTCCGTAAAAGAGGATCAAGTCACACTCAACCTCCCACCGGCCGTGTGGTACAGTAAGGTACGGAAGAAACAAACCCACAGTACAGTAGGACGATGGAAGCCAGAAGGACACTATTAGTTGTGTACCGATTCTTAAATGGCACCTACTGGACAAACAAGTTATAGGTCAGAGCAAGCACCCGTTTCAGCGGCAATGATTATGTTAGGTGCATGGTATCTGCAATAGGATTATGTGGAGCACAGATTAAAAAGAACTGCAATCCTATTCTGATGCCATTGTATGCCGATTATTACAACATTTAATAAACAACTAATGTAATCCATTACCTATATCGCAACTTGCAATACTTGTTTCGCATTCAATACGAAGAATTTCAACTAAAAACACCTAAATAAAGTTACAGTTCGCACAGTAGAAGCGAGTGTGCAATGTGATGAATGAATTTTCACAAAATGCTGTGTAGTTGTGAATGACATTCTATTTCTCGGTATTGAAACTGCACGCTCGATACCGTAGTACGGAGGTCGATGTCATGGTAGCAAAGTCCTAGAATAACAGATCGATACTTATCAATGGTTCTGCCACATTTAATGGATGATGCTGCTCTATTTAATCTATCGTTTAGGTCACTGCACTGAGTGAATGTAAAAAAGGATTAAATTTTTTTTTTATGATATCTGTTATCGCACATCTCGATTTGTTTTTTTATATGTTTTACGATTCTTGTGAGCACACAAAAGTTGACAATATCGTTTATAGCAGATCAGTTTTAGCTAAATCCCACACCTAAATCTCTCATAGCAAGTTATGTTCCGATGATTCGATCGTTATGCGGATGGTTCCTTAGTATTATTATTATAAACAAATTATTGTTTATTTATATTTGTATTGAGTTTACTCTCTGCTCTTGGATACTTCTTGTACAAGGGGACAAAAAGATTTCATACACGAAAATGTCCTTCCGACGATAAAACTTCTTCGATCATTAGCTCTCTTGGTAAACTACGAGCCCTTTTCGAATGAGAGATCTCTTATCTACCAAAAGGTCCTATAAATATCCAAAAGATCTCGTCTATCAAGTGACCTCGTCGTTAATAGAGACCTTACCTACAATGGTAGATCTACATTGGTAGATGAGGTCCTATAAACGACGAAGTATCTTGCTAGACGGAATCTCTTGGATGTTTGGAGGACCCCTAGCAACTTTCCGCTGTTAAACTCGCTACTGGTGACGCCTGTTGTATCAAACTTGGCCAAAAACTGAGTAAATTAGACATTTGTTCCCGGCTTCTTCCGGAAAGATGTTGAGGGAAATATGATCAAACAATATCCAATCCAATTTGGTAGATGAGGTCTCTATTAACGACGTGGGCACTTGCTAGACGAGATCCCTAGAACTTTTAGAGGATCTCTAGCTACTTTCCTCTGTTACAACCGATAGTGATTACGACTGTTTTCATGATTGTATCAAACTTGACTACAGCTGAGAAATTCGTTCATTTATCCCCGGCTTCTTCCGGAAAGATGTCTGCGGAGATATGAGGAATCAATATATTTTGTTAGGACAATTTAGGATCATTTGGTTATTTATACAAATCTTGTTCAAAACGAATTTCAAAATACACGCTACAACTTGAACTACAGCAGTCCAGCTTAATATAAATGCTCTTAAAGCTAGTTAACATTAACAGGAGCTTCAAACGATCACGGCATGGATTATCATCACAATTTAGTAGCAAACATGAGTTTATCATTACGAAATTACATTAACAGAGACATCCTTGGCAAGATCTTCATTTATTCATTACATTTGAGTTTAAATAAGTGATCTATAATGGAAAATGAACTGCAATAAATACACCATAAGCCGGCAGCGTATTGGTTCCTTATGTATGACCGTAATTCTAAATTCCGAACACACAGTGCATTGTGGAAAGAAAAACGGAAGTTAAAAACTTTTACCGCTCAAAAAAACAAAGTCCATTAAAGAACATACGAGCAACACCAATAAGTGGCAACAACGAACATATTTATTCGCCAAAACATGAAAAGTAACAGTGCAACGCGAAAGGAAACACTTGACCAAACTTCGGAAGCCGCAAGACCATCATAACAACAGGCTGATTCGGCGAAGAACAGTGAAATGAAAGGGAAACAACGTACAGCATAAGCAAGAAAACAACATCCATCGTGGTGTATTTCATGTGTGGCGCATCCGATACTCCCCAGCTGCAGCACACCGCACTCCACGTTTTGGAAATGGAAAATCGAACCGAATCAACGTAAAACTTCCTTCAATCCAAGAATGGCTTTGCTGCCACATGATGAGAATTGCGCGATGCAGATGATGGATTAACCGACACCGAGGCGTGCTGGTACTGCTGCTGCTGCTGCTGCTGGCAGGCGTGATGATCTCGATCCAATTTTGGCATTCGTAAAAAAAGCGAAGCTCAGGTGCAGAGAACACAGCAAAACTGGCTCGTGGTGAGGAATACATATTCTGCCGAGGAAGTTTCAAATTTAGTAGTCCCGGCGTAGCAAAAAGAGTCTCATAAAAGCAACCACACACACACATACACACACGCGACCCATGAGCATCGGTGCCGATGTACCCGCGCGCGGTCATTGCTTTGCGCGCGGATCGATGGAAGAATCCACCGTGATACGATGGTGGAGAACACCACACAGCACAGCAGGGCGAAACATACACACCAACAGATTCACTGGCTTAGAGTGTGGTGCGGCAGCAAGAAAAGACAACCACAAAAAAGGCATTCTTGCCGAAAGCGAAGGCACCCAGCGAACGCGGCGAAGAGAACGCGATAGGCAAATTTAATGCTACGCGGATTTTGTGTGTTGTGTTTCTTTTTATGCTTCTCCACACCACGGCAGCACACGTTCGTCGCAAACGGAACACACCAGGTGAACGAACGAAGCCACTTCGCGAGCCTATGCGCGGATGAATGCGTGCGTGTGTCGGTGTGTGTGACGACTTAGAGAGTGTGCAAAAGAAGGGAAGTTAAGCCATTGGGAATTTATCTTCCTCACTCGAACGGGCGCGCCAACTCAAGTGTGAACCCCGATTCACTTTCTCTCTCGACATTGGTGTAGCCCCTTCCTTGTTGCTCGGGGCACTTGCCAAAGAACCTCAAACACACACATGGATTCTAATGCCGGCCCAGCTGTCATGCAGCTTCAATAGAGACGTCAACTCAAACGCGAGCAGTTGTTTTTTCTTGATTTTTATTCCATTCCATTTTGCCCAAGAGCATAACGAAGCGCACAACAAACACACGATGCCGTCCACCCACAATCATTGACCCGCAAACACATTCAGAATATGGAATTTTGCACACATTTCCACACAAACACACTCTCCAAACTCGCCATTATAGCACGGGTATAGTAGAAGACCGGTAGCATGGATTTAGCAGCCACTGATTTGCTACGCACCATCAAACTGAGCTATTCCTATCATGACAGGACAATGACAGCGCAACGAGAAATGTCAAACGCAGTCATAATAAGGACGAGAAGCAATAATAAGCAATAACAAAAGCACACCGTGTTACGAGTCCCTTATTGCTTTTGCACGGTTTTTAGGTACTAAAGAGCATAATAATTTACAACAAGAATAACAAGACTCTCCTGCCAACGACTGTTGTAACACTTGGACAAGAACATCATTACATTATTATTGAGATGTGAGATAGCGAATCGATGCCTTACGATTGGAGATTGCTTGGCATCATCTACCCCATGTACAAGAACTGTTGCAGTAATTAGAGGTGTATTACGGGCTTGAATGCGGATTACAAGATTCTCTCTCTGATACTACATCTTCACTTGTCAGGTGGAAAGAAGAAAGGAAAATTCTCAAGACCCTTTGTCACCAGCATGTGATGAGGTCCTTCCGAGACTTGGAGATGAAAACTTCGGCTTCCAGCTTACTGAATGACTGATTTGCCATGTTTGTATACAGATCTATGCACGATCGCACCCTGGAAGTCGTCCAAAACTTCACCTATCTTCTCATGCCAAAAATTAACGGTCACACTTCATCCTGACGAAGGAAACATCTTCATTCAATCACTACAGACGAAGCTGTTACTCCGTAAAGGGAATTGTTATTACTCACATACTGAGAGACATAGTGAGATATGAACCCCCAAAACTGACGTAACCCTCTTAGCGTTTGAGAAGAAGATGTTTAGACACAAAAATGAAGATATTAAGGAAGGTCTAGGCTTGTTCTGAGAAAGACACCGGACGTCTTCTAGATTCTAGATTTTACGTCGTCTAGATGGACAGAAGAAGCGTAGAGATCCCTATTATGGATGGAATGATGGGTTTGATGCGTGTGTCAGAAAGACCGAGATATTAAAATGGAAGACCAGCTGTTAGTTTCGTACAGACGGATCAAAGTCTATTTCAGTGGCTCTTCAAAACCGCTCCTTGAACGAAGCCTGGTTTTTTGAATATGAGTATTCGAGTTCTTCTCGTCACAAGATGACTTCTGCAGCAGGTTATTACCACAAAATGGTGATAACGTTTGATGCACAAGTAAGGACTTGCAGCCCCATTTTCAAACGATTACATACGTTTTAAATAACTTTACGAAAATCAAACACAGCAAAAACCGTCATTGGCTGTGCTAGCAGCTAGACAGACGGTGATGTTCCATTGTGGCTTTAAAATGTATGGTTCACACTCACTACAAAAACCAACACACGTGTAAATCATGCCTACTTCCGGACAATCTATAAAATCTCCCCCGCTTTCTCCCGGCTACCCTTTTACACCGCGTCGCCATTTTGTAGTACGAGAGGCGCGTTAATGCAAAGTATCTCGCCGGTGTCCGTGCCACAACAGCAGACACAGATAATCGAATAAACACACAGTGTACCGGGTTTTTTGCTCGGGATCCACTGGCGTAGCGTTGTTCCCCCCAGTGGGTTTAACAACATGTCATAAATAATCCTAAATGCATCTCGGACACCGGACGGAAAAAGGGCTAGGCGCGCGATCAATTCCCTAAGGATGCATCATTCCCACGGCTATCTTGATAATGTTTGGCCTGACGTGATGGTGCCTGGGATAGGAATCTTTTGTGGAGGAGATTTGTTTTAAACTTTAAATGAAATTAAAGTTAACGAGAATCCCTTTCAGAATGGTGATTCAAGTTATTTACATTTCATTCTCTGGCGTTTAAACAATTTACACATCCCAAAGCTAACTATAAATGTAATTATTGTGCAATCTATTCAAATGTACCTCAAAACTCCCTTGCGAATTCGGATTTTTGGACGTGTACGTAGAGCAATTTCGCTCTTGTAATGCCTAGACTTCCCAAACGCGGTAACTGCAATGTGCTAGAGCGGGGTAACGAGGGATAACGTGCAATGTGCTTATCTTCGTTTCAACTCAATCGAGCATGCAAAAACCAATAGCATCATCAGCAGCGACACGATGCGACACGGGACGACGCGGCTGGGCAAATGTGTTAGGTTACGGTTAGCACACTATTATTAGCGATCGTGCCAATTGCACAAAAGCCCACACATAGTTACGTTGGCGTGTAGGGGCGCGAAAGACAAGCACAATTGCATATTTAAAAACTGTCGTCGTTTCCGATGTATTTGCCAGATAATATTTGCCTTTGACCAAGGATTGTGGCAGGGGAGTGGTCGATGGTTCCATCAAATATTAGGGGCGATTGATAATCCAAACACATTAGCTTGGTACTTGCCTTATTCAAAGCTGATTCGCTCATACAAAGTATGCTACACATGTTGTGTATTAACCGCAGATTGGAGATTGGAGCAAGACTATTGCAAGGATATGCGACATGGACTGTGCCAAGTTGATGTAAAAGAATAGGCACAACCATGACAGCTATATTCTGTGCATAGCAGTCTGCTTCCAGGTTGGCGAAGTCTATAATTCACGATATAGTCAGCTATATCGGGCTTTTGACTAGGCTAGAAAAAACTAGAATCTTCAAACAAAAAGCGATTGTAACATCTGATTGGGAGAATGCTGAGCAGTTTAAGAGACAAATTTTAAATTAGATTAGTCAAGGCAATATTTGAAAATGAGCCTGGTTATAGATGATCTTCCCAGAAAGATTACGAATAAAAGATAATAGCTGGATTTGACTCAATAATTCTAGTGAAGATCCGTAATATAGAAGAGTGGGGCGGTGGTAATGCGACAGCGGCGCCGGTCTTCACACGGCAGGACCGGGGTTCAAGTCTCATCTGGGCCGTTCCCCCATAGTGAGGATTGACTAACCAACTATGCGGTATCAATTAGTCTAGTAAGCCAGAAATGGCAGGCATGACCTTAAGAGGTCGTTAGGCCAAGAAAGAAGAAGAATATAGAAGAGTACATCTGTTGCAATATATTTATTTTTCAATTATTCAAGTCGCCATTCGATTTGATTCGATTATTAGGCGTTACGACCGTTTCATGGCTTGGCCTGCTGCAACATTCCTCGATACTGCTCACGGTCTAGCGCCGTCGTCTCCCAATCTAGTATCCCGGTCGTTCTGGAGGACGCATCAACGCCATCACTCCTTCTCAGCTTGGGCCTACCACGCCTCCTCTATCCATGTGAATGTTGGCCTAAAACGACTATACGTGCTGGGTCGTCTGGTGTCATTCTTATGACATGACCAGCTCACCAGAGCCTGGCGAGCCTTATTCACTACACGATGGTGAGATGGCCACCACATCAACCTTAATTCTCCTTTGAAATATACGCCAAAAACCCTTCTAAGCATCTTCCTCTCTAAAGCGGCTAAGAGGGTTTTGCCAGTATTGGACAAAGTCCATGTCACAGAGGCGTATGTGAGTACTGGGGCTGTAAAGCTTCTATACAGTGCCAGCTTCGTCCATCATGACAGGTATTTTGAGTGGAGAAGTTTCCTGAAGAGGAGAAGGTCGCCATTCATATGGTAATGTGTTCGTGCGTACACTTTCCTACTCTCGTCGTCTGCGGGTGTACACGCTTTAGTATTCGGAAAAACGGTTCCGCTAACATGATGGATACTGCTTGGGTCAGAACCAGCGTCTTGATCGTCCAGTTGATCACAAAAATCTGGAGGTCGATTTTGCTCACTAAAGAAAGAATTCGTTAAAGAATGGAAGGAACGATATTATATTGTCTCCTACTATTAACCATTTTTTTTTTTAAAGAAAGGATAATAAAATCTGACCTGAGCGTAAGGCTTTTAAATTCTTAAAAATATCCTAGCCTCGGATTTGAGGATTTCACACGCTAGGATCGGCGATCGAATCCCATCCAACCCGTTTTCACGTAATGCGATGCAATCAGACTATCCAACTACGTAGTACCAATAATTCTAGTAAGCCATTTGATGGCAGACATGGCCTAGGAGGTCTTTAAACCAAGCTCTCTTCTTGCCATGGACATACATGATAGGAGGTTATCCTTTCCAAAGGTTGTTGAAGAATGAGCGTCCTGCAGAAAATTACAAATTGAGGTTTTTCGAGTAACGTGATCTAGTCCCTACTATACCGAACTCAAGTTGTAATATCTGACTGTCCTGGATATGTGATCACATAAAATTAATAACATATTTTGCAATTAAACAGTAATTAAAAGAAATAATCAAACGGATTTCCATGCCGAAAAAATCTGGAATGGAATCTTTGTTCGAACTGTCAGTTCTATATCGAAGTAAAGTAATTAGAGTTCATTAACCAATTTCTGACCACCAATTATTAGTCGCCAAAGGTTTAAAAATGCTAAACAGGATGTGCTAAAATCATGGATAAGTTACTGTCCATGACTTAAATTTATATAGTCCTTTAATTCTAGGTATTTATAATACCCTAAAAGTTATTTGAAATTGAACAAAAACGTAAAAGAAGCATGAGTTCTACACTAAAAAAAATATTACAACATATTCTCTGTAGTCCAGCCGTCATATTGGAAGTTAAATAGATATTCTCAGTTCAATATACGTTATAACATAAAAGTCGCTACCAGTAAATGTGTTTCAAAAAAACAACCCCAGAAGTTCGTACAGTTCTTATCAAACATATTCGGCGGTGGGGTAAAAGCATATGGACATATTCTCCCAATCCCAGACATATGCATACATACCTGCAGATATTCAGTTCACTATTCCACACTAAGCAGCCGAAGATCCGAGAAGTTGTTGGGTGCGAGTTGCTTTACAGACACTCACACACACACACAACAAAACAAACACGCACAGAAAGATGAGCCGCACCGCGTTCAATCTTCGATGCTCGCTGAGAAATGTGGTTTTTGTTTGAAAACAAGTCCCTCGCTCTTTCTCTCGCGCGCTGCGCTGGGGCGCGTTCGCTGCGGTTTTTTGGGGACCCGTGCGCGCTGTTGTTTGTTGAGCGTGTACCAAACCCCCAGGAGCCGCGCGTTGGTATGCGTGTGTGTTTCTAGGCCTTCTAGATTGTTGGCTACGGCCGTCGGTTCGCCGTTGTTCAACACCGCCACCAGAGACAATGCAATATCGCGCAACACACGCACACGCAGAAAAATTCGCGAGATACAGGCGCGCACTGCCTTCTTTGATGTGTGTTTCAGCAATGCTCACAACAGCCCCACACTAGCAACACCGCTCGAAGCAGTAATGCAAAAAGCCTGTTGTGTTGTGTTAGCGCCGCCCGTCAGGACTTGAATCGATGTGCTGTGTGTATACCGCACACAAGCGGAATCGCGATTTTATTTTACAATAAACAACCTTAGCGCTGATATTTAACACTTTACACCGTGTGCTTTGCAGGGAGACTCCTTGTACGTGGAGTGGATTGATGGACAATTGCAACTATACAAGAACACGCACGCACACATATACGAAACAGGCATGTACACACTGCACAATACGCACCTCTGCAAACTTCTAGATCGCGCGCGCGTCTTAAGTGGTGATGGATTTTTCAATTATCAGCGGGTGCACTCTTGCTGCAACACCCCATTCATAAAATCGCACAAAATACAAACACTGGCCCAATCAAAAGCAGATAATGATAATATAACACGCACCGTTCTGCTTCAATATTTTTCAACTTTTTTTAACCTTTTAGGTGATCAATACCGTACACACGCGGCCACAAGCAATTGTAATCATTCAATTGAACTTTATACTATGCACGCACACGCATACAAATAGCTTTTCACACACGCACACGCTTTTATAAAACACTTTGCTTTTGTTTGCTTTTTGCAGCTTCCTTATTTCTCACAGTGCACTAATGAGCGCGTCTCACTACACTACTTCACGGGCTATTCACGCACTACAGCGACGCATGCTCCAACGGTTGATAGGATCGATTTTGACACTACAAATCGACTCACTCGGCTTTTACTTGTACGCATAAAAACGAACGCACTTCAAACACTACCGTTTGGCCGGTACGACGGAATGGAATGGAAAAATTCGGGCAGGAAAATCCAAACCAACAACAAGTTTCTCTATTGCTATTTACACACACACACGCGCGCACCGGGTAAGGTGAAGCTGATGATGACCGCCGGAGCACACCGGGCCGGTTCTTGTAGCAATTATTTGCGCAACCAGACACACATACGGGCGTACGCACAGAGAGACGAGCTGGACGACAACAATATACACGCAAATACAAGTTCGCACGAGAGCGGTTAGAGAAATCCTGCGGACATACTTCTCAGAATGCGTCGGCGAGAAGATCGACAGCAAAAGATGAAACGCGAGCAACAATTCTCACCGTGGATATGAGAAACGGCTCACCGAGGGTGCGTGCTCACCTCGGTGGTGTCTGCGATTTGCTGTCGTTCACGTTGAAGCTTCGCTACTTTCCAGAAACCGCATGCGAACCAATTTTTTTATCGCACTGTGGAAAATGCACGCGACAATTTTTTCGCGAACCGCCGATTTTCTTCCACGCTTTGCCTACTCTTACCAATTGATTCCGTTTTGTTGGTTGTTTTATGCAGAACGTTCTCTCTCGCTCTATTCGTAACAAACGCACGCACGCATCGGAAGGAAAATGTGATCCTTGGTTTCAACTATATGTACACACCATATACACGCACACAAAAACGCGCCAGACACAAACTGCACAGTTCAATTTTGACACCACAAGTTTCGTAATTGTCACAAACTGTTTTTTCTTTTTTTTATACACAAATTACGGCCGTTCACACGCGCACACACGAAATGTGTGCTTGGTTTTGTTCAATTTTTTATACACTTTTATACACACATGCACGTACGTATACAGCAACGAAACGGAAAAATGAGGCTGGTGATGGGGGACGTGGGGCGTGGTAATGAATGCAATGGGGGGTTGGAAAAGTTAACCGGTAATTTTCGATTTCGATTCGCCGCAAGAAAAACGACTGAAGAGATCCAGGAACGATTCGCACTGATCCGAAATCAGTAGAGAAGAAGATTGGTAGGAAGATTGGTTTTGCTGGTGGTTGGTTGGTTTGGTTGGTGAATGCACTATTTTACTGGATAATTTTGTTGCTCACTTTATCACTAACTGTACACGGGTTGGAAATGCACGGGTTGAAGCCTGCAATAAAGATAGAGAAAGAGAGGTGTGAGCGGGACGATAAAAACGAGAATGAACTGTGAAACAGATGTGGGGTTATGAAAAATAAAAGAACATTTCTTCCGAAAAAGTTCCCCGAAACCTCCGTATCCAATAGCAACAATGGACACAGAAACCCATTAAAGAGGCTACTGTTTGTGGAACTGGAATGATTTTCTGAACCAAGGAAGGTACCCAAAAAACGGAAGAAAGAATCTAAAGTTCACTGTGATGAAGCGCTCCTCCACCACAGAACTGGAAGCTTGCTCCCACTATCGCACATCTGTCAATGAGCAGCGTAAAAGTTGCTCCCGAAAGCAGGCAAAGTATGCAAAGATTGTTAATTTATTAAGATATCTTTATTAGGCTACCCAATTCCTGCCGTTTGATGCAAAACACACCCGTAGTAAGGCATATAACAACATCGTCGTTCCATATTTCCTTCATATTCTGACAGCCAGCAGCAGCAGCACCAGCAAATACGCGTGTGTTTGCATGTATGTGTGCGGTTATGCTCACCGCGGTGAGTAAGAATGGTGCGCTGCGCTGCGACCGGAACAAACACACCAACACCTATCTAGAATAAAGATACTTTGATGGGGTGGAAAAAAAAACTGGGCAAAAAAGCATTATCCTTTACAAAATTGGAGCTTCCCAGCAGCGCCATTCGTTCTGCAACTCCGATGTCGCTATCGATACGACATTTTCCAACCAATTGATCCAAACTTTTGCTGCAGCTAACATGCCCGAACCGGACGACCATTCACCCCGTGAGAAGAAAAAAAGAGGCGAAGCAGCAATGGTCGACACAGCACACCAGCAAGCAGAACGCTGAAACGATTTTTATGTCCGCGCTGTGTGGGGTTGCTTCTCCGGAACCGGAAAGCTGACACACGGAAAACTGTGTGCACCTGGCACACAGGAAACCTTTGTTACGCCATTTGTTTTTTTCGCAATACAAAAAAAAATACGGACAAAACACATCACTGCGAGGGAGAAGCTGCTGCTTTATACGCACAAACCCACACACACACACACACAACAAGGGGCATCTAGTGTACTTGCCTGCCGCCATCCAGAGCATTTCAAATGGCCCGTCTACTAAAAACTATATGTACACACACACTCGGTTTTCTTCCGTGCACACGGTGAGACGCGCTGAATACTTCTGACACTGGCCGTACTCTGGCCACCGCGAGCAGGAAGGGCAAACAAGAATATCCCGTACGAACAATGAGCGAGAGCGTTTCGTTGCGTACGCCGTTGCTCTCGCGCATTGGCGGAATCTTTTCTAGCGACCCACACTCGCTCGCTCTCTCTCTCTCTCTTTCTCCCTCTTTTTAGCTTCCTTCTTTCCGTCCACCGACCCGAAACGGCGCCGCACACCCATCTGAAGAAGCTAACCGCAGTACCGGATCGAGTTTTAGGTCCCGGCTGCTTCCAATGAACTCCCGTCCCGGTAAAGAACTATGAAAAAAGAACTAATCGGAGCAGCCTTCTTCAGGGAACATCAAACATGAACATCGATGTCAAGGGTTGCTTCATCCAGATCGGGCAATGTCAAATAGAACCGAGAACAACGATGCATAACTTCATCTACTGCATATCCCTGTTCGCCACCCCCCCTCCCCCCACCCGTTAGACCCAACAAGTGCATCATTGTCTGCAGCATTCGCATTATGCACGCACGGAACGTCTCATCATGGTCGATGCACAGAATCGCTCTCACACACACACCCGCCCGCGCACGCATGCATGCATACTACCATCCACACACACGCAAGCATAAAACGGCCGTTTATCGTAACTTACAATATGCAGCCAGACTCTTTCCGGTCACCACACCACACGCTGTATTATGTACTTTTCGGCACACGGGCGCTTTATGAAGGCTGCAGTATTTATCACTTCCTTGTCCGTCCTGGGGACACCGAACCGTCGTGTGTCTCACGGAATGCCGTTCTATCTGCCGGATTTGCCGCAAAACTCGGGGCACCCTCTGATGCTAGAACGCGCAATGCTGGAGGAAGGATGTGTTTCTGCTGGACACGCACTCTGCTTCACGTTCACGCACGTTCGCCACAAAACAAAAACGCTGTCCCAATGATTATAATGCGGTCCGGTTCTTCGTACCCGTTGAGATATTGGGGTTCTGGCGTTTAGCTTCACCGTCGTCGTTGTCGCCGTCGTCTTGTTCTTGTCGGTGTTTGTGTGTGCAGCACCAAAGCAGACCCGGTTTTCGCTCTGTCTCTCTCACATTTACTCTGCGGGTGAGTATTGTTGAGAGAGTCAGCTGAGCAGCGAGCATGATGCACAAGGTTTATACATTCTATGTACGGGTGTTTTGACAGCTGCGATACAAGGAAAACAACAGTTTTATGTTCTAAAAATTAGCGATTTTTCGCTATTTGGCGTTTCACTTCAGCAGTAAGAGAATTCTTTTATCGATTGCACGACATTTACTGAATATAGTGCTTCTTCTATGCTCTATACTTTTATCAGCTGTACCTATGAACCTTGCCAAGCGTTGTGATTACATCAAATGTGTCTGTTGTAAGTAGTTTATAGTGCATAACAACTCCACACCCTTGCGTTTTCTACGCAGCAAAGACATCCCCCTTTACGCAAGCGAAGCCTTTTGATCGCACCGAATAAAAGCGAGCATTTGTCTTTTGGTCATGTTGACAATCGCTGCCAAAGAATACGTGCAAATAGAAAGAAAGAGCGAGAGGTGCTGCAATAGTGGGAGAACTGCAACAGCACTGGGTTGTGGAAGTAGCAAAATAAAGAAAAAAGCAAGACTGCACACACAAGTAGTCGTCCGTAGGAAAAGTGCACAAGTATTTCCAACCCAGCCGTCTTTAATCGCATCGCACCACCGCTAACCTCGAGGGAAAGTGCGCCCCAACAGCTGTCCTTGGCCGGGACATTTCGTACGATACGCGAGAACAGTCCCACCAGTCCTGTGGCCCACTCCCACCCGGACAATCGTCCGTCGCAACGAGACACGGGTTAACTCCCTCGACTGGGAAAGGCCAGCAAGGAAAAAATGATATTGATTACGAAAACCGTATGATAGATCGAGGATCGACGGAAACGCTTGTGCAGTTGGGCTCACAGGTACGTCACTGTCGAGGAATAGACAAGCACACAATTTTGAGTGACAAATCTCAGCCAGTGTGTGTGTGTGTGGCGAGTGAATTTTCCCTTTTTCCTCCAAGTTAAATACTTCTCAAAAGCATACCTTCCAAACCGTCGTCGATCATTGGCTTTACCCAGCGGAAGAAAACAAACCTAGCAGCCACCACACTCAAGCGCAAAAACCCGCCTCCATCCGAATGGATGTTATCGGTCCGGACGAACGTCCGACGGAAACGGGAACATCAAGCGGTAAGCAGCTCACCAATGGAAACGCAACGTCGGAGGAAGGCTCTGTGGTGGCGGCGGTAGCGGGCGGCAGTGCCGTTGCCGGAAAGCGCAAAAAGGCTAAGAGGAAAAATAAAGCTAAAAATAGTCAGACCGAGCCGGAGATGACGGGCGAAACGAATATGACTCGCTCCGGCACGTTAGACGCGGCGGCGATGATGACGGTGATGAAATCGCCGCCGAAGGCTGTGCTAGCGAAGGATGTGGAACGTAACGCGGTGACTGTAAATAGTAATTGTAATAGTAATAGCAGTAAACATAGTACCAGCAGTAGTCATAGTAACGGGCTACCGGAGAAACCATCGGCAGCAGCGGTGTCCGTAGATGCAATCAGCAAGAAGCTGGAACAGTGTGTTCAAATCGGTCGTAACGGCTTGACGCGCAACGGTTTGCCAAATCATGCTGCAAGCTGTTTGCCGAATGCTGGCGGCACCGAACAGTCCGGTGTAGAGATAGGTAACACAGTAGCAGCACAGTCCGGTAAGAAAAAGCATCGTAGTAGGCAAACGAAAAAAGGACCGCCAGCAAACGCAACCTGTACAGAAGCGAATGGAGAAGAAGAGGACAAATCTCAGCCAACAACAACATCTACAACTGCCTTTCTGGGTGTGGGAGCTGGTAGCGAAAAGAACGCATCGACCGATGACCAGCACGTGCCGGAACCAACGGCAACCGATGGTGCAACGGCGGCAGTAGAAAGCAAACCGGCACTCACACCGATGGAAATCACTTACCAGGTGTACGAATCGGAACGTCAGATGCCGGCCATTATGGCACTGATTCAGAAGGACCTATCGGAACCGTACTCGATCTACACCTATCGGTACTTCATACACAACTGGCCAAAGCTGTGCTTTCTGGCGCTGCACCAGGACACGTGCGTCGGTGCGATCGTGTGCAAGCTAGACATACACCGGCAGGAGACGCGCCGTGGCTACATAGCGATGTTGGCAGTGGACAAGGACTACCGTAAGCTAAAAATCGGTACCACGCTCGTGCAGAAAGCAATACAGGTGTGTTTGTATGGTAGACCTGAGTGTGATTCTAATCGAATTTGCTAACATGTGTGTGTGTGTGCTCTTTTATAGGCTATGCTGGAAGATAACGCTGACGAGGTGGTGCTCGAGACGGAAATCACCAACCAACCGGCCCTGCGGTTGTACGAAAATTTAGGCTTCGTGCGGGACAAACGGCTCTTTCACTATTATTTAAACGGTGTCGATGCGTTACGGCTTAAGCTTTGGTTTAGATGAATGCACCGCCATCCACTGTCCTTTGTCCTGTGACCAGCGTACCCCATCATACCTTCCTGCGAAGCGATAGGAAGTGACGTGTGTGTGTACACAACCAAATCACGCAACCGTAGGCTATATTGCAAGTGTGTAAATCCCGATATCAAATAGATTCTTGATAGTAGGTAGCAGCAGCAGCAGCAGTAGATGAGCTAAGCAGGCTAGGCACGGTCGAACGACAGGCTCGAAACAACCGCGAATTTCCGCGTTTAAACACAAAAGGAAGGGAAATATTGTGCAACAAATTGGCCACACTCGGGGAGGGGGGGAAGGACCTTGGTTAATTGTGCTGAAAAACGGAGACCCCTGGCTCGGATACTCACTTTTGTGTAAGCGTTTTGTTGCTCATTAGTTGCTTGATACTATTTGGATGGTAATAATTGTGTCGGCGATCGGCGTAGAAAGGGTTTCTGTTTCTTAACATTTGCACCACAGTCGGTCTCGATCGCTGGCCGCAACTGGACCGGCGAGGCCGGAACTTAAATTGTCTTACGGATGCGGTGATTCCCATACCATAATAATTATATTATTTATGCAAAATGTAGATCCAAAAAGACGAGATACTGTACAGTCCACAACGACTCAATCACCAATGTGCGATCGGTTATTGTTTTATGTATGTGGCGATCATTCCCCAAAATTAATGCTTGTGTGCGTACGCATCTTCATCGAGGATGTGTTTGTTTGTTCCATTTAAAATGCTACTGACTGAACCCTCGGTGTGGTATAGTTATAACACCACCGCCTCCATCCTTAATTTTCCTTTGTGTAAAGGTACAATTTTCCGACCGAAAAAGGATGAGGCAGAAAAGAATAAAACGCAGCACAAATAATTTATTTTCGAAACGAAAAGAGCTATAGCACACAGAGCCGGGGGACGGACACACACTCTTGTGTAATCTTTGTTTTGTAATATATACATCTAGTAATGACGATTGTGAGTATGTACGTGTGTGTGTGTGTGTTTGTGTGATCATTGTTTTTTTTGTTTGGCGCCATGTATCGTGTTCTTCCAGTTGTTCAGTGTCCAAACCACCGTTGTTTCGTTTCGGTATCGGGAAGCTTTGGTTCGGTGGAGAAATTCGGGGGGTTTTGGATATCAACCTGTGTCTTGCCGCTGGTTGCGCGTGCTGGGTTAGTAGAAAGCAAGGAATGTAAAGCGTTTTTTCGGATGCTAACAGCTGGAATTCTGTTTCTTGTTTTAGGGACTAGCAAGATGGGTTTTGCAAAGAAATTGATAACAAAACAAATAAACAAAACTCGAAAAGCATGCATCGTACGCTGTTGTAGAGAATACATCCGGAAACTGTGTTGGAACATAGAGCACGAGCAAACAAACAAATAAAAGAATTTATAGCCTCCCGCGCTGATCATCAGCCCGGGTACAGAGGATACGACGCGCGATCGATAGAAAATGTGTGTTAGTTACACTGTTTTGTTTCTTCATTTATTCATCAACACTTTAAAGATCTTCTTTGTTAATACTTATTCGCTAAATCATTCCCCGTTCGATTTTTTATCTGGTTTGTTTGTTGTTTTTTTTTTCTCACCATTTTATCGTTTATGTATGTATGTGTGTTTTGTTTTGTTATGTGGTTGGGGTTGTGTTATTTTCTCTTCTTTTGTTGCTTTCCATTGGGTTGGGGTTTTTTTTGTTTTCACCTCATTTTGTATACGACACACTACACACACTGTTCGCTTTCTGCACAGTCGACTCTACACACACCCTTCCCATATACCAAACGCATTTGCAAAGAGCAAAAAGATCTGCTTTTCTGTGAACAGAAAACAAGAGCATGAACGTAAGAACGCAATCCCTTGTTCACGTATGGGAACCAACGGGAGAAACATAAATGGGGCTCTTCTTGCTCGATTGACGATCGGGTTTGCCGGTTAACACAATCCGTTTTGTTAACACTTGAGTGTTGCCATTTTTCTATATAAACATGGCAGCACGGCAGCGACGATGCTGCAGCTGCTGCTGATAAGGAAAGCGACAACAAAACGAACCACCCCTAATTGTTGGCCACTGTAAAACGATCGTCGTAGCGTGTGGTGTGGCGTATGGTTAAGAAAGTCACTCATATTTATGCAAAACAGGGATGGATTCTTGTTTTTATCTGTGTAATGAAGGAAGCCATCATTCTCTGGTCTTTTACAAATAATTATATGTTAGCTTTTTTATTGTTAGCGCTAGACAAAACAAGGGACAAAAGGAGGCATTTGTTGTTGTCGGTTGTGAAGAGAAATAATTAACTTAGTTCGCTTGTCGTCCGCAAGAATTTTGCCGGATTTTAAAAAGAGAATCCGTGTATGAGGAGGTAAAACGTTTCTTAACTGAGGAGAAGGAAAGATATTAAATACAATTTGTAATAAAACAAAACAACACGACGAAGTGCTCGATCGTTTTCAGGGACTATGGTGGTCAGGGTGTCTTCGCATTCCTGAGAAAAAAGAAAGAAGTAAAACACAAACAAAAATCGAGAAGAAAACAAAAATAATGGTGCCTGCTGTAGTCTGAATGTAAATTGAGGAAAAAAACGTACTAACACACCAAAGCACCAGAAGAACTTGGTCGACAGAAAATGTAGGTGTGCGGGGCGGCAAATCTTGTCGCTTTCGCGGCACATAGCGTTTTTGCGATTTGCGTTCGCAACTTTTCTTCAACTTCAATTGCTTGCACATTTACACGTTTTCCTTATCCTTCTACTCCTCTTAGCCACAGAGCAAATGCTTCTCGTTCATTTCCGTGTTTTTGTTTGTTTGTTTGTTTGTCAATCGCTTCGCTTTTCTATTTTCTTTTTCTCTCTCTCTCTCTCTCTCTCTCTCTCTCAGCTTTTTGTTGCCGTATTTGTATATTTTTTGTTTTACTTTCCCTTCGTATCCTTTCTTTTTGTTTTCTTCTCGGTTCTTGTTTGTGTTTTACTTCTTTCTTTTTTCTTTTTCTTTTTTTTTTTTTGCTCGTATTCATCGGTATTTGATAAGGCAGATTTGTTGCTCGTATGTGTTTGTGTGGGACTATGGATGTGTTTGTGTATATATATAATTGTTCCTTTAAAAAAACAAAACAAGGAAAGAGGCGGATAGGGCAATACGTTTTTTCGATTTCCTACGGCCATTTAACACCTTTCTTCCCTAAACTTTCTTTCTCTCTCACACACACATTCGCTCGCTCGCTTTCTCTCTCTCCTTATCTTTCATTCACGCAAACAAAAATAAAACAATCATTCCACAGGTTCTATTGGGGGGATGGTGGTGGTGGTGTTGCTGTTGTTGTTGTTGTTGGGGATCGGGCGGCTGCTCTACGAACCAGCCATCGATGTCTGTGGGGTGAGCGGTTGGCCGGGTGTTTGCTGCCCTCCCTGGGGTGTTTGCGGTGTCAATGGGCCCTGTTGACTGCCGGGTCCTTGCTGCTGTTGCTGGTTCGAGCCAGGCCCTCCTTGCTGCTGCTGTTCCGGCGAAACGGACGGTTCTTTCGTTTTGCCATTATTGTTCACGGTCCCGTTGGCACCGTTCGGATTGAGGCCCGGGTTCATGCCGACCGACATGGGGCCACCGTTACTGCCCGTCGGTGTACCCGGTTGCTGCGGAAGAGGTGGATTTGCGGGAAGCATCATTTGCTGTTGCTGCTGCTGCATTGAGCCCTTGTTGCCGAGGTCATCGTCCATCAGCGGTGACTGCGGGATGGGACCACCGCCGCCCGGGCCACCGAGCATCGACGGATCCGGCCCACCCATTTTCGGTCCACCCATCATGTGCCCCCCGCCGGGGACACCGCCACCCATCGGACCACCGCCCGGTCCGGGACCGCCGCCGCCCGGTGGCATGCCCATTCGTTGCTGCATGCCAGGGTTAAACATACCGGGCCCGGGATGATTGTTCATCACACCGCCACCACCACCTCCTCCTCCTCCTCCACTCCCATACCCGCCCATCTCCGTCATGGGCGGGAAGATTGGGTCGGGGTCAGCTTTGTACATACGATTCATGGGGCCACCACCCATCGGGCCACCTCCCATCGGACCACCTCCCATCGGTCCACCGGGGCCTCCCATCGGGCCGCCACCGCCCATCGGACCTCCCCCCATCGGACCGCCGCCTCCTCCTCCACCCATACCACCGCCACCGTACATGCCCGGGTTCATCATGTTCGGTTTGTTGTATTGCATCGGCGGTATCTGCTCGTTTATCATACCGGGGACACCCGGACCACCACCGTCCACGACCGGACCACCCATGCCGGGGCCGCCACCGCCCCCACTACCGAGTGGCGTGTTCATGAAGGCAGGATTCAGCGGTCGGTTCGGCGGGCCACCAAAGTCCGGCGGCATGCCGGCAGCGGGACCACGGAACTGTGGCCTCATGCCCATACCGTGCGGATCCATACCCATCCCTCTCTGCTCGGGAAAGAACATTTTCTGCATCTGTCGCAGTGTGGCGAGCTGCTGTTCGCGGTGTTGCCGCTGCTGGGGCGTTAAATTTTCGTCCGGCACCTTCACACCCTGCAGCGACGGTTGCGGATGGCCGCGCGACTGCGACAGCACGTTGCCACCTTTCATTAGCGGCAGCGAGGCGACCAGCGAGTTCATTTGGTCGATAATCGTCGAACTCGAGTGACTTCCGCCTGGTCCACCGCCGCCGGGCCCTCCCGGACCGCCCATTCCACCGCCGGGTCCATGTCCGCCACCCGGGCCACCACCGGGCACACCGCCTCCGCCACCACCGCTCGGCGAAATGTGCGATCCTACCGGGGAAGGGTTCTCCATCTTAATGCTCGGGTGGCCACCCACCGTCGGGTCGCCTCCTCCGTCGCCCTCCATGCACGAGCTGGGCGTATGATGGATGGTGGAGGGTTTCGACATGCCGTCCGGGTTCATGCGCATGTGTGGCCCACCGTGACCATCCGACGGGTACAACGGCAACCCGCTCCCGTCCTGATCCATGCAAGCGTTCGGCGTATGGTGAATGGTGGCCGATTTCTTCCCCATCACCACCATCGACGGATCGAGCGGACCGCCACCCGGTCCCATGCGCATGTGGGGCGGCATGTGACCATCCGGACCACCACCACCACCAAACATCGGCAGCGAACCGTCATTCTCCAAGCAAGAGCCCGCGTTGGCCGTGTGATGGATGGTGGCAGACTTTTTCATCCCGTCCGGTGGACCGCCTCCCGGTGGTCCTCCTCCTCCTCCTCCCATGCCCCTCGGTCCCATCGGATGGTGGTCCGGCGAACCGTGCCCGTGCCCGTGCCCGTGGTCCATCCACGGGGACATCGCACCCGGTCCCACACTGTTCCCGCTCATCTCGTCCGGTCCGGGGCCACCGAGTCGGTTCTGTTTCTGCATCTGTGCACAGTGATATGCGATGATCGAGTTGAACTGACCGTTTAGCACCGCCTCGGCGCCCTTGTTGGCGAGCGCGGTCGAAAACACGAATATCTGGCTCTGCTGTTGCGTGTATTCCAGCTTGTTCGATGGTTTGTTGCCCGCCATCATACCGGCCAGGCCCGGGTTCATCTTGCCGTCCATCGGATGACCGCCCCCACCATCGAGCGGACCGCCGCCTCCCATCACGGGACCGACGCCGCCCGCCTTGCCTAGCGCATCCATGACACCGCTGTTCGGGCCGGGACCACCGCCAGCATTAATACTGCAACCGTCCGACGGCTTCATGCCACCCGGCCCAACAGAACCGGGTCGACCCGTGCCGCCCCCTTTCATGCCCGTGCCGTCGTCCTACAATCGAACACGAGCGGTTACTTCGAAGCTGTGCTTCGAAGCGTTGTTTGGCAACAAACGTGAGAACCTGTGTGCTTACCTGCTGTTGCTGCTGTTGTTGCTGCTGCTGTTGCTGCTGTTGCTCCAGTTTGGCCGCAGCCGCCTGGCTCATCTTGTTCTTGCGGCCGCCTTCATCGGATTTTGAGTCCTTCTTCGGCATCGCGGCAGAGGTTCCGGTACCACCGCCAAGTCCTGTGCCCGCTCTACCTCCTCGACCTCCTCGTCTTCCTCCTTGCGGCAGGTGCTGCTGCTGCTGATAAGACTGCGGTTGATAATCGTACAGCATTCCACTCCCCCGGCGCTCAGGGTATGACCGTCTGAGGGCACGCGGCGAGGAAACGAAACTGGCGGCGGCCGTAAGCTACGTAGCTCGAAATTTGCCTACCGTGTGAGTCTGCAAATTCAAACGGCACACCCTCCCTTCACCGTACCATACTGCAAATGTTTTTCCACCACACAAGACAACCCGTGCACAAACTCCGGATGACAGGTATCGAAAGCACGGATCACTAGATCAAAATAAAGTGATACCACACGCGCACGAAAACCAACACTTTCCCCCGTTTGGCACCTTTTTTCTTTGTACTGGCCGGACCGGATGCTAGGATCGAATCGCAACAAAACACGAAAACCCACGCGGTACACTCTCCCGCACACACACACACTTTTTTCCGGAACGGCGCGGACTTGTGCGTTGTGGCGAAGGTAAACAACTGCTGCTACTACACCACACACCACTCAAACGGGACACACTTTCGCGCTATACCGTGGCTCACACTCTGCTGCTTGGGGGGTTTCTCGTGCGTCTCGTCTGCTGGCGACCAGTAAGCACGGAATGGCCAGAATCACGGAATCGCACAAGCACTTTCCTACGGGATCCACGGGTACCGCGCGCGCACTTCACACTGTTTGCACTACCCCTCTGCCGCACGCCTTCACGTACCCCGACCAACACACACGCACACACGGTGCGCTGTGGCTGTGTGGCTCTTTTGTCGGGCGAACGTTGGCCACGAAGCGGTCGAGTGGCCGCTAGGGCACTTCCGGGCGGCGCAACGAAATCGAAAATATTTCGGGTTGCGGACCACGGCTGAAGGTTGTCGCTTATTATTGATGCTGCTGCTGCTGCTGCTTTTTTGTGTTGGCCCTCGGTAATGTTGGTGATTTGCTGATTGACAGCTTCGATTAAGCACCACGGCGTCCACCGTATCACTGTGGTCGCGGATCGGGGCTACTTGCAGTGACAGCAGGCGAGCAAAAGCCATGAAATTAAAACACAATTTCACTGAAAATTGCAAAACGAACTGAATTTCTACATGGTCAAACAAAAACCATCATATTTCATAACATTTTCTTCATAATTCTATCAAAAACTCTACATAATATTGAATTTTTTGTGAATCTACATTCCTTATTTTGTGTATAAAATATCGCTAAAAAACTTGAAAGCTGAACAACGTTGAAAGCAAATTGCAATGTTGCATACTGTAAATAAGTTAGCCATTTAGATTAGTATAAAAATCAATCAAATAATATTTAATCCGACCGTTGTGTTACCCATTGTGCTTGCGAAAAACTTTGAAGAACAGAACTTGCACGTGTAAACAAGGCTCTGTTTTCTACTCATTGCACAGTGGGCTGCTTCAGCCTCGAATGATTGCCAGCGCAATGATCTCTTTCAATCGCTTCTATATGCATTTTCCGCTAAAAATATCGTAAAACAATAAGCATAAGCTTTATAACGTTGCATCTCGAACGCTTTAATACCTAACTGCAAAATGTAGAAATGCTGTTAACAGCACATTTCATTTATTGGTCAAACGAAACTTTTTCCAATAGAACCATTTCACTTTTTCAGCTTGATGAAATCCGACTCAAACTCGTACACACCGACCGAATTGTTATTCTTCTGATCGTACTCCACCCAATCGTCGTCCGACAAATCTATATCCTCAAACGTTGGTCCATTTTCCGTCGCCTTCGCAATCCACCCTGACCGTGGGCTGAATTCGATCGGTTCCACACCACGGCAATCGAAAGTCACGATCGTCTTCTTTTTCCCAGAATCTTGCTCGGTGTAACTAGCTACAACGAAAAGCGAATGATAAGGTATCGAAAATTAATCTTCTGGTCGATCTTCTTGCGCTTCCGGTGAAACCTTACCATTAGAACCTTCGATAATGTCGATACTGTTTTCACGGGAGCACATGCGACATTTCATGTAAAAATTGAATCCTTTCGGATTGCGCGAATCCTCGTTGACATGCTCGCTTTCGGTTAGATCGTGCCACTTGTCCGACACTTCGCCACAGTTGGAACATTTGATTTTTAGGAAAAACGCGTAGTTTGGGTGGTTTGTTTTCAACTCCTCGATGTTTTCCAGTGTCGCTTTTATCTGCAGACCAATTTTCCCCATGTTCGCGGAAAGCTTTGCTGGTGTAGATTGGGATTTAGTGTCCTTCCACGCTTACAATAGGCGAGAAAAATGGAAAAGTACAGCGATTGATTATCACCCAGCAGGCGACCGGCTATTCGGTGGAGTATTTTGTTTATTTCTTTTAATTTTTATCCAATGGCATGTTTTGAAAATATTGCAATTGACAGTTCTTGTTGGAATGCGTTTATCAGGTATAGTTGAGCAATTGCAATCGGTCCACTCGTACGTTCCTGAAGGGAGCTGCTGCATACACCGCTGATTGTTTACATACAACATCGATTCCGCTGATGTTTTCAAGGAACTGCGAAAAACTGAATTTAAAGTTATGGCTTCCCTAGCGTCATCCTGCTGCCGATTGTGCCTCAATAATCCACCTTCAGATTCACTTGTTTTTTCCGTCTTTGATACCTTCCAAGGTAAAGTTTTGTCGCAGCTAATCGAGGAACTGTTTGCCATAAAGGTATGTTGTGGGTATGTGATCCTTTAAGAACACTATTGTTAATACTGATTATCCCTGCTGCACTGCAACAGGTCCTGGAAGACGATCGACTTCTATCGCTGTGTCTGGAGTGTGTAAATCGTATAAATACAGTACACAAGATCAAACAACTGTTCGTAGAAAATGATCGCAAACTGCACGCATTACAACCAAACCATTCTTCATCGAGCGGTACCTTTGTGGAAGAGTTGGTGTACGATGTATTTTCGGTCGACAATACGGACATTGCAGGTGAAGGTTCCACCGTTAGTCAGGAGATTGCAATACAGGAAAGTAATGAACCACCAGCTCCATCTCCATCCCAAGCGTCCCTCGATGAGGAAACAAACGAGGGCACACCAGCAGACCCGTACACGGATGTCAAGGATGAGCCAGCAAACGATAGTCTGCCATTGTCAGGTAGCAAACTGCCCTCTTCCGCTACTCCCCATGCTCAGCTACCACAAAACAAATGCTACTTTTGTGGAGTCATTTTCGAAAGTCAGATTCAATTCACCCACCATCTTCCGAGCCACTTTGCGAATGTGCCCTACACCTGCCTGGAATGCGATGGGCTCGTGTTTAGAACGGTCCGAGAGGCGAGCAAACACATCTCCTACCACGACGCAAACGAGCGTCCCTTCAAGTGTCGCATATGTACGCTGCGCTTCCCAACGCGCGTTAACAGTTTGACCCACGAACGGAAGATGCATCGCTTTAAGCTGAAACGGATCGAGGCAACCCTAGCGAAAGGATCAGGCAGCAAGCAACGAACGTCCGAAAGGCGACGCACGGTGCAAAAGAAACAAAACATCGCTAAACAAAGCTCATCGCCTAAGCTTGCCACCGGCCAGCATGCGTGCGAAATATGTGATAAAAAGTTTACCGCGAAGAAAAATCTTACCCGTCATCTTATGATTCACACGGGTGAGAAACCGTTCAAGTGTTACCGATGTGACCGATCGTTCCGGCAGGCAGGCGAGCTAAAGAAACATCAGTGCCGAACCGAACAGCAAATGAACATTACCAAAACGTCCCCCAGTGCCGGTTCGAATTCCACGGATACCAAGTGTATGAATAAAAGAAGCAGCGTGAAGTGTTTGGTTTCATGCTAAAATGTCACCCATGTCCATGTCGCTCTAAGTAGATTTATTATCACTAATGTATGCATTTGGCATTCGGTACTACGCAGACACCACAGGAGGACTACGGAGGTAAGTACACACGCCTACAGACTTAACAGGTACAGTCAGCCCTCTTATAACAAATTCAAGCCGTTCTAGTATTAAGATAGTTGTTGGCGCTGCTAGCGGATAGGAGAATGTACCGGAAATTTTAAATCAGCAGAGTCGGTAACCAATGGCTATAAACAGGTCAAAAGCACGGATAAAAGAAACACGGACGAAGCGAAAGAGTCTGCGAAGAAAGAGGCAGTAGCGAGAGAGACACCACACATGACGGACGTGTTAAGCCACTATTTTTGAGTTGTTCTTTCTATTATCTTTGTATATTTACTAGTGTGAATCCAATAAAAGTAGTTAACTTCAAAAACGGCTTGCGTTTGTTGCATACGCAACAAATTTCTCAAAAATATGTGTCGATATTGCTACGCAATATTTGCAACAGAGGTGGTGTGATTAGAGACCGGGAACGTGTTGAAACATACAAACGCTGGTCGTTCTTAAAAAAAAGACGCTCGAGTGCTACAAAAGATACGGTCAACGTATAAAAGAGTGTGTGAGTGTGCGAAAAGAACTAAAGCGTGTGATTTGAGACAAGCCGGTAAAGATCTCTCGTGTTACTCGTCAGTAAAGTGCGGCTGCGTGGATTCCGCAAAAAGACCCATAGAAAATCAAAATGGAAGATCAGGCGTCAAAAAGCGGCCATGATGCCGATAGTGATGGTGTTAGTGAAGTGACGCCTGAGAAGAAAGGAGCATCGAAGAAATATACAAAGAGCGGCCACGAGGCCGATAGTGGTGGTGTTGGTGTTGGGAAAAAGAACCCCACGAAGAAAAAACTAACGTTCCGGGTAAAGAGCCCAATCGGTCGGGTGACGCGCAGCACGATAAAGGCGCGAAGTATGAACAAAGAAACTGTGCAAGTGAGCGTAACGTCCTCGGAAAGTGATAGCTCCTGTGACGAAGAAGA